>OX940807.1:12516151-12687543 GCA_954870605.1 Acer campestre
GATCAGCAAGCAACTCGAAATTGTTATGCGGTTGATCGAACCAAAATTGGTATGATTTTGGCCCTCATTTCCTTCTCTTTTTACTTAAGTCTTAGGCATTATTCCATGATTTAATGGTGTAAATTAAGTGTTTTCAGGAATTTATAGAGTTCATGGCATTAGAGTAATTTTGGTGAAATATGGGCAAAAGAGTAATTATTGAATGAAGAATGAAGATATTGTGATTTTATGAGAGAAGAGGGGGCAATTCGTAAATCACCACACAAATCAGGCTGCTCAACTTAAACGGTGCATTTCATAAAGGAAGGCCCAAGACATTGCCCAAGCCCAAACGCGCCCCAACTGTGTCCTTAATGCACCCCAAAAGCAAGCAGCCCAACACGCGCGACCCACATCAGCAGCCCACACCCTCAAGTGAAACGGTGCGTTTCACATAGTGAAATAGGCCCAAAAGCATGCCCAGACGCAGCCCATTTCCACCTCACGCCAGCCTGCGTGTACCCCTCTCCTTTGCTGAATGCACCCCCTATAGAGATAGCTACAGCTGCTGTGCACGTCCCCCTTCTCTACTGATTGCACCCCAACTATTCATCTTCTTCTTCAAGTCACAGGCAGCAGCCATGGCATTAAACCCTAGCATGTGCCGCCACCGGAATCCACCCATTTTCGGCCTACCATTGGCCAAAACCGGTGCCAAAATGATGGCAACCTCACCGGCTGGCCGATCGTTCCACTTACGGTGTCCCAATCGGTCGGAATCCGACCACCCATATCACGCCTAATTTTACCTTAGGTCGCCCCTAGTCCCAAATCGAGACCAAACCGCGTAAATCGAGGTCGCGGTTTGCATTCCGAGGTCGCCATGGCGATAGGAAGTTGTTTTGACACCTGATTGCTTCGCCATTTGCATCCCTAGGGTCACCATGAATGCCAAAACATCGACCTCTTTGCTGTGCATTTCTGATTTGGGTGGGCAAATTACAAAATGCACCCCTCTATTAGACTAAATGGTAATTTGCCATGGTAAGGGGTGTTTTGATAATTTGCCACTGAGACCTAATTTGAAAATCCTATAAATTCATCACATTTTTCCTCTTTTAGACATCTCTTGACCACCAAGAAACCTCCTTTCTCCACCATTCCTTTTCTCTCCATTTTCTCTTCTACCTAAACTTACTATCTAGATTACTTCCCCTAATCATTCCTTGCTTCCCATCTTCTCCACAAATCTCCTTAGTCACTTCCCATTTGACTCCACCTATCTAGACACATCCTCATCATCCACTCTTTACACAAGGAGCATCAAAGGCAAGGAAAGGATCAAGCTTACAAAAGGAGGCCCATGGGTGATTTCCTAATCTTTTACTTGCCTTCCACTTGTTTGTAATATGTGTAATTAAATCCCCTTTCTAGGGTTTTGATGTGAGAATATTTGGATTGGGATTTGCTTAAGCTTTAATATATTTTAATCTCTATTTGTGTTCTATTCATTTTATAATTAGATTCTATGCATTATATAATTGACATGTATACCCACTAGTTGATTATAATCTTGCTTAGGATAATTTGTTATATAATCTTGATTGGATTGACAACCTTGATGGATTGAGAACACATTGACTAGGGTAGATTTTCGGAGGGTATATCAACCGCAATAATCTAAACCGCGACAATCTAAACCGTTAATTGTAACGAACCGATCCCGCCGTGACCCCCTTTCCTTAATAAGTTAGGCATTGCGGTGGGAAGTTGTTTAGAGTTCATAATAATGACCTAAACACATTTTAGAAATCAATTGGTTAACATTTGTGAGATTCGTTCACTAAAGTAGCTTGATAAGCATTTCCCATAATTCACTTGTGATCCCATTAATTCCCTAGTTATTCTCTTAATTGTTTATTCCATTATCTTATCTAGATTTGTTAAGTATTCTTTTATTAGTTTATTAGGTTTATTTTTCATGTATGTTTGATGGCTTGACAACCCATTCACTCATCCATATTTTTATGATTTATTTTACCACATTTAGATTAGTTAATTTATTCAACTAATCACTATAATTCCCTGTGGAACAAATCCTACTTACCACTTTACTAATTTAATATCTAAGTGGATTTTCTAAGTGGTTAAAAAAATGTTTTCAAAACGAACACATCTAAATATCATTTTGTTGAGTACACAAACGACCTCATTAGTTGTATCCGCTAACCTTACCGTGCTAGCCAAACATTATGCAAAGGTAGCCGGCTTGCCAGAGCAAGACAGCCTAATGTTTTAAAAACACGAGGGGGACTCAGTCCTCAGAAAAGTTACTCATAATACTCGGAAGAGGTCTGACGGGGTACTAGCACCTAACTGGAAGATCACTACTTGATAAAAATGGTGGTTCGGAGGGGGGCCTACAGGCTAAAAGATATGGATGGTTACCTAGTAGACCACACCTGAAACGCTGATCACCTTAGAGGATTTTATCTGTAGGGTTTGAAGGAAGATTTGATTCGGTTGGTATAATTCTTGATTTGTACCCCGAGTTTGCTTTGTATCATTTTTATTTTTGAGAAATTCAATAAAAGTCAATTTCTTCTCCTATGTGATTTCTTCTAAGTTCACCTTGAACATTTTCGCCATAAAGACAAGGAAGTCCCCATGACACCCCTGATGCCCTAGACTGGGTCAATACCCGTTAGGAGGATCGCCATATTGATTTTCGCCATAAAGACCTCGAAGTCCCCATGACACTTCTGATGTCCTAGACTGGGTCAATACCCACTAGGAGGATCTCTATATCGATTTTGGCCATAGAAGACCAGAAGGTCCTCGCGGCAATCCTGATGCCCTAGACCGATTTAAACACCCACTAGAAGGATCGCCATATCGCCTCAAGACCAGGAGGAACCACATGGTTTTCCTACTGCCTTGGTCATCTGGTGCGAAAAAGCTTAAATGGTATAGTTGCCAGCTAGACTAAGGATGTTGATCCATCCTCCAAACCAGGGAAGCCTATATGGCAAACCTGAAGCCATGGTCGGGGAATACACCCCCCCCCCCCCCCCCTCCAAGACTAGCTGTGGAAGGACAGGGATACCTCATCAAGATTCTCGGGTCTTTACTCCTCCATATCCACGTAAGAAGACCTGATGCCAAGATACACTAGTTGTTTAACAAGCTATAGAAGGACCGGGATACCTTGTCAGGATACCCGGATCCTTACTTCTCTATATCTACAAAAGAAATACCTGGTGCAAAAATACACCAATCGCCTATGAAGCTACCGAAAGACTAGGATACCTTATCAGGGTACCTGGTTCCTTATTTCACCACATCAATGTAAGAATACTTGGTATTAAAATGCACTAATTGCGTACCAGGTATGGAATTTCTAAGGATCGGGATACCTCACCAAGATACTTGTTACCCTGCCCTACCATGACCCCAATGCTAAAGGAGGCTTAGGATACCTATTAGGTATACTCCATCCATATACTAGGGTTCGTAGAGAAAAGAATGCCAGGTACCCAGATTTCCAAAAAATTTCCCGTCTAAGTACCAAGGTACTACTACAAAAAATGACTGAGTGTTAGGATTCCTAATCTGGAATGCCTGATACCTGACCCTAGAAGAAATCTCATCCCGAGTTAAGAATTTCAAGGCAAGATATACCTAGTACCCAAACTGATGTTATCTAAGTACAAGTATCGAGGCAAGCTCGACTACTTGTAAGGATCAGAAGTTCATACCAAGATCAGCTAAGCAAGTATGATGATGCTAAGTAATGAAAAACATTCAAGTAAGTTTTGTCTGAGTTACTAACAAGGCATGCATTGATCAAGTTATATCAGGGCACATTTCAAACAAATAAGACAATATCTTTGCAAGAAAAAAAATTCTTTCGATTGATCAAACAGGGAGCCGTCCCCCAGTTCCAGGCCACAAAGAATAAATATAAATACAAACAGAAGTAATATACATTGGAAGGTGATCAATCATGCTTCCCATTTATCATTTGCTCTTGGCTCCTGACCGGCTGCATCTGCCCTAACAAACCCAGTTGCTGCATCAGTCTGGATACCCTCAACATCAAGTACCCTAGATCTAGCTGGAGTATCATCCTCTTCCACTAAAACGACCTCAGTATGAGGCAAAGGGTCCTACATTTGCTCATTTTGATGAATAAAGGGATCCTGGATGTCATCATGTTGAAAAAGACACCCATGGACTGGATCAGCCCTAGAAAGTTCTACGGCCTTGGCCAAAATCCACTCCCGGTCCTACCCAAGGGTAGATTGCAAGTCGAAGTCGGTGGGTATGGCTTGGATGGCTCCATAAGATACAGTGAAGTAACCATCTTCGAAGGAGGAATCCACCCTAGCTGCTGAGGAATCCACTAAATCCCGCAGACGTCGATTCTCATCCTGGAGCAGCTTCTTCTCGACCTTCAGGCTCTCCCTTTCTTCACTACGGCGAAGTGACCTAAGAGTCTCCATGTCTAAACATCACTTCAGCCGTTCAGCTTCCACCTAGGCGGCCTACCTGCTACTCTCAGATTCTTTGGCTGCCTTGACCAAAGGGACTACACTCTGTTCAGCCCAGACTAGATCTTCCCTAGCCTGCTTTAGCTCTGCAAGAAGAGTAAGATTGTTTTCCTTCAAGTTGATCACATGTTGCCTAACTGCCAGAGCAAATTTGAAACCCTGAAAAAGAAGGAGCATGAAAAGTCAATAAGTGTTAAACTGCTAAAAGAAAAAGAAACAGATAGAGGAAGCAAAATAGCACCTCAGTTAGCACGAAGGCTCCCTTTGGTAACCAATATATTTGAGGGGAGGGAGACAATTGATTGCAAACTCCCACTAGGTTAGGCAACCACGAATTGGGATATGAGTTCCTCCTGGCTAAGATTCCCGCTGCCTAGAATCAGAAGGAGGACTGGTGGGAACAGTAGAAGCAACAGCAGCGATAGTAGAGGCACTAGCCCTTTTCCTTTTTTCTACCCCGATAGGGGGCCTAGATTTTGAAATTGGAGAAGAAGAAAATGGAGAAATTCCTTGGGTAGCTTTAGGAAATGTAGTCTGTGAAGACCGTTTCTGAGTGTTTGCGGGCGAACCCCGCGCCCTGCCAGCCTTGGCCTTCAATTCACCCATAGTTGGGTGTGTTGTGATTAGGATGGAAAGAGGAGTATCAAGGTGATGAAGCACTTTCGTTCGAGCAAGATGAGGAGGGGAAGGCCTGGATCCCGATGTAGCTCCAGCACCAACTCAGGAAGTGGGGGAAGGAACTAGAGAAGAATGAGGAAGGAAACTCGGGCGTCTTGGCCTTGAAGAAGATAGAGAAGTGGGTAGAAGAGGAGCTATAGAGACTACAAGAAGAAGGATTAGTAAAAAAATTATAAAAAAATTATAAAAAAAAAAAAAGGAATACAAGGGAGATTGAGCTACGTACCCAGATGAGCCACAAAGATCCTGAGATATTGATCCAGCCGGGCTCCCTCATAGGCATCCTGGGTAGGGAACTCCATATTTGTATAATTTCTCTCCATGATCCTCCTAAGGATTCCCCGAGACTCCGCTGAGAGAACCCCCTTACCCCACTTGTCCCTCATGGTGAACTGGGTAAGGACTGGATACTCAGTACCTCCGATAAAGGCCGATTGGCCCTAATCTCCTCCAACTACTATCCACTCCTCCTTCCAAGAAAGAGCATATTTGGTGTTCACTCCAGGAATGATGACTTCATCTCATTATAGGCCCTCAAGTAGAACTGACCTCGGGATACTAGGTTCACTATCTGGAAGATGTAGTGGAGTTCATCGAAACCCGGTTCCCTCTCCACCTTATCCCGCTCACATTGCTCTTTCCAGAGCACTAGAAACCCCGTCAAATGCTTCCAAAACCCCGACGTGTAGCTGGGCTAGCTCCAAGGCGATGAGCGCCCTACGAAGAATAGGATGAAGGGGGAGCCTGACCCCGTATTTAAAAGCGGTTACATGAATCAAGAGCACTTCGGAAGGCGGGGTGTACACATCATAACCTCAGTGAGGGGCAGAGAGGGTGATGGAATCTAGAATCTAGTACTCCCGTCTAAGGCGAGCTAGGGTATTAATTGTGCAGACCAAATCTACGATGATCCGGCCATCATGAAATGAGGAAAAAGGGTCGGTAAGTACGCCTGCTGAAGCGAGGAGTGAGATTTTACCCCCATCATTCCCGGTATCATCGTCATCCTCTCATTCAACAATTTGAATTGAGTTTTTATGGTCACTGTCAAAACTCAACCCATTTTCATGACTCTTATCTAAATGGCGCAGTTGAGATGGATTGTCACCATCAGCAATCTCGCCCTCTTCTCGGCCTCTCTTGTTCCCCCTCGATGATTGAGAAGGCTCCGCCGAATCGACCTTCCCCATATCAAGGAGGACATCCAAACTATCAGGAGAGCCAGCTATAGTAGGTTGAGGGTTAGTAAAAGGAGGATGGGGACCTTGGGAAGCTGCAGAAAGATCGGTTGGGGTCGCCATTAAGGGAAGAGTTAAGAAATTTGGGAGAAGTCTGGAAAGAGAGGAGGATTTGAGAAAGATAAAGCTAGGATTTTTTCTTGCTTTATAAATTTTTGAAAGTAGCGTGAAGGGAGAAGGAGGTTCACGGGGTTATTTGTAGTGAAGAAAAACAGCCCGAAAACTAGGATTGGTGATGTAGGGAAAAACGTACGCACGCGGCGGAAGTGAGACTAAAAAGAAGTTTAGTTTATTTCAAAAAATTTCCATATTTGAACCTTAACCCTCTAATTAATTAACATATAATACTAAAGATATCATACCTTTGTAGCGTGATCCGATTGACGTTGCATCGATGGTAATCCGTAAGATCTTCCAATCCAATCACGATCATGAATCACCTAGGAGCGTGGTCTCCCTTCTCTTTGAATTGTGTACTTGAGAATGGATAACAAAAACTTTTTCTATTCTTTGTTAGTCACAATAAATTCCAAGAGATTACAAAGAATGTCCCGGTCACTTTTGAATTTACAATCGTTAGATTAAAACTCGCGTGAACCTTATTCGAAATTGTGCACAAAACGTTTTGATGTAAAAGTTACTAGTACACTATCGAAATAAGAACAATCTCTTCTCTCAATTTCTCTTGGCCGAAAATCACACTAGTCTAAGAGATGGATTTTTATTTTTCTCTAGCAAAAGAAAATAATTCTCAATTGCAAGACCTAAAGGTGGCCAAATTCTATCCCTTTTAATATATAGGGACCGAATTTTTTTGCCTAAAAAATTCTAGGGTTGCCGAATTCCCTCTTGTGTAAACAAGGTGGTCACCAAAATCCTTTTCCAAAAAGGATTTGTATTTCCACAAAAGACTTCTATCAGTCTTCTTAGAATTCAAACCCTAATCCAAGTCTTTAGTGTATTTGTGACTATATAAAAGACTTCCTAATTTGACTAGATAAATAAATCCCTTATTTATCTACTTATCAAATATAGTTTTTTATTTATTTAATATACTACTACTAGAAGTATAATACTAGGAAACATATTTCCTAATCAAAAAAAGATTTTGATTCTTAATTAAATAATTAATTAATATATTAGTTAATTTCCATTTAATTAAATAATAAAATAAACAATATAATATGCTAATAAAATCAACCTTGCCGCCCATGACCAATACATGAGCCATATATTGTTTTTCTTATTTTATTAAATCCATTTGGACTTTAATAAAAAGCCCACATGCGAACTAGACATATTCTTACTTAAAGAAACAAGCCCACATGTCTTTCATTAATATATTAATATAATTAAACAGCCCATTAAATAAATAATGTGCAAATTATATTCTTAATATATTAAATACAATTCTAGATGGACCCATAACTAGTCTGGTAGAATATATCAAGTGATTTATGCAAGTCCGTGTGGATTGGGGATCTTGGTGGGCCTTTCTAAATTTAAGCTCTAATAGACATAACCCAATCACAATCAACAAATGATTCACTTAAGTTCAATCTATTAATTTTAGTTCATTCCACTAAAGAACTAAATTGCACTCTTAAATAAAGATGGAATAAGTAAATGATTCTCATTCATTGTAGGGAAAAATATACCCGCAGCAGAAGCGATACTAAAAAAAATAGTTTTAGTAGCTTTTAAAATTTTTCCTTTTATGAACCTTAAACCCTTTTAATCAATTAAAGATATATAATATATATAACAAAAGATGAATACCTCTTGTCGCGTGATCCGATTGACTTACGTCGATGGTAATCCGTAAGATCTTCAATCCTAACACGAACGTGGATCACCTAGGAGCATGGTCTCCCTCTTCTTTGAATTGCAAACCTGTGATTAGATAAAACAAACTTTTCTCTGATCCGTTAGTCACAAAAACAATCAAGAGAAACCTAAGATTATTCCAGTCACTTTTGAGTTCTCAATATTGTGATCGAAACTCGCGTGAACCTTGATCGATGTAGTATTCACAAGCTTGTTGAAGAAAAAGCAACTAGAATACCATCAAATAATAATCTATGTTTCCCTTTTGTTTTTAGTAGAATAAAAGCTCTCTATCTATGAGTTTAGAAGAAGAAGAAAAATAAAATTCTGCACATGAAAACCTTAGTCTGGCCGAAAATTATAAGTGGCCTTATATATGTGGCAAAATTTCTTTCCTCTTTTTTAACTAGGGTGGCCGAAATCTTTAGTCAATTAGGGGTTAGGGTTGCCGCAATTCTCAATCAAAAAGGGAGTTTGAATTGCACCATAATTCCTATTTTGTTTAAGATTTCCCAATCCTAATCAAACTCATAAATCTTTTATTCCTTATTTGACTAAAATAAAAAGACTTCTTATTTGATTAAATAAATAAAATTAATTATTTATTTCCTTGTCAAACAAGTCTTTTAATTTAAGTATACTACTACCAATAGTATACCAATAGGAATCATATTTCCTAATCAGAAAAGATTTGTTTCTTAATTAAACAATTAATTAATAAATTAATTAATTCTTATTTAATTAAACAATGAAAACAAAATAATATTTAAGGTTATTAAGTCACCTTGCCGCCCCATATAAAATATTGGGCCAAATATTATTTTCTTATTTCATTTAATCCATAGGACTTTAAATAAAAAGCCCACATGTGAACTAGACCCATTCTTACTAAAAGAAACAAGCCCACATGTCATCCATTAATATATAAATATAATTGAGCAGCCCATCACATAAATAATGTGCAAATTATATTCTTAATATATTAAATGCAATTCTAGATGGACCCTAAATTGGTCCGGTAGAATATATCAAGTGATCCATGCAAGTCCGTGTGGATTTGGGATCTTGGCGGGCTATCTAAATTTAAGCTTCAATAGACATAACCTAATCACAATCAACAAATGATTCACTTAGGTCCGATCCATTAATTTTAACTCATTCCACTAAAGAGCTAAAATTGAACTCTTAAATAAAGACAGAAAAGGAAGATGTTCCTCATTCATACCCTAGACAATCATGTTGGAGATAGTGTATCCTCGTGATTAATATCAGTAATCGCCAAGAGTTCATAGACCGCCTATAACTCTCCAAGTTACCATATTTACTCATATGACCACGTTTTGAACTTGGATATTTTGACTTGTCCAGAAGCCATGTTTTCAATAGATACTATCGAAAACTTGAAAGTTCACAAATTAACACGGTGTGTATACAATATTAATCTAGAGGGGGGGGGGGGTGGGGGGTGAATAGCTTTTAACTAATTTTCACCCAATTTTCGTTTAAGGTCAATATTCCGAAAATGCCCCTAATAGACAATATAAAAACAACAAGTGTAATATGGTGCAGAATTATAAATGACACTTGATGTATACGTGGAAAACCCAACCACTGGGAAAAAACCACAGGCTGTTTAGTGCGCCACACTTTAACCTCGAAATCCACTAATTGAAATGAAGTTTACAACCTATGTAGACCTCGTCTAACACTCCGGTCTGTAACCCCCCGCTTCTACCACGCGGGCCTTTAAAAGTGGCTCTAGTCCATCTTGCTTGTGGCCTAAGCAACCTTAGCCAACAAGACTTAAATTCTCAATGAAGAGATAAAACAACCTATGTGTGAATATATAAAAATACTCAATACATGCAATCAGAGCTAGGCAACCCTATATGCTTATCTAGGATGATTAGATGGCAACAAATGCAATCCTAGATATCAATGGCTAAATGACATGTCAAATAGCTTAGCTAACAATAGATTATAAAAACCTAGATAGCTATCACAATACAACACTCAATCATGTCATCACAAACAATCTCTATTTTGAATATAAGATATTAATCTAAGATCATTCAAATAACAAAAGAGATGCCTTGATAAATAAAACATTAAATATCAATGATAAAAGTGAAGAACATACCAAGGGAAGTGTGATGACCAAAACCCATGCAACTAAGCAAACTAACTATGCTAGAAAATGCTTAGATGATCTTTGATGCACATGTGTATGGTTTGAGTGTATAAAAATGAGTTCTTGATTTGATTTTCTCTCAAAAATCTCTCTTTCAAGTTTAGGGTTCTTTTAGAGTCAGAGAACTAAGTTAGAGATATGAGAAAGTATGATATTTATAGGCATCAAGAACAGGGCAAGTGAAAAGACCAAAATGCCCTTGAAATCACCGATCGGCGGTTTCATTCTGCGGTCGTGGCTGCAGAATGTAACCGCCGAATTGAACCCGAGAAGCAGGGGATCATTCGGCGACCAGATTCGGTGGTCAATCGAAACCGCCGATCAAAACCCAAAAAGAAACCGACCTAAAATATCTAATTCGACGGTTTCAATTCGGCGGCCAGGCCGTCGATTAAACCGCAGAATCAAACCCGAGAATAATAAATGCATCAGGTCAATTCGGCGGTTTCGATTCGGCGGCCTGACTGCCGATCGTAACCGCAGATTCAATCCAGAGCTTTCTGGAATCAAACGGCGATTTCATTCTGCGGTCGTGACCGCCGATCAAACCGCCGTTTCACCAATGATGGTGAAACCAAAGGAGAAGCCAAGGGCATTCTCCGAAGGCGATCTTCGCGCAAAACCAAGCACATTATCGTGCGAGCGCGGACGTTTCCCAACATATTCGGGAAACGAATTACTCGACACAAAACACACACCAAGATATGACAAACAATGTGCTAGTGTGAAAAGTGACATTTGAAGAGAATGCACACAAAAGTAAAGCATACATATGCAAACATTACAAGTGAGTGTGTGCAACTAAATCTCTTCAATAAGAAAGTAAGCACAAGATATACCTTTGAGTGCTTGTCCACCTTGAGGTCTTGAGAAGGGTCATTAAGCATGAACACCTATCACTTAAGCTACCCTTTACAAACAACCCCAATATGTGGTTTGCACACGAAATAAGCCAATCAAAAACCGGGAATCCTTACAAAACTCAACGTTGAGATTTAATATCCAATTACCTCAAAACATCCATATGATGATATTATACTCTCATTTAATAAATGGAGCCACGATGTCCATATCTATAAATGAAGTCCTATATCGATTAACAAATGAATATCACCAAACTATCGAGGATAGACTATGCGATATAATCGTACTCATTGATAACTCAAATGATATCACTTGCAACCATAAGTCCATCATTTATCTCAGGATTAAGATAGACTCTCCGATTGTCCTGATAATGAAAAGACTTTTATCTACTAACGGTTATAGATAAAGTATTTCATTGTGATCCAGTTCAATGCACAAAGTGCACTAGATTCTTTTGCTCGAAGACACTCCGATGATTTTAGACTCATCATATCTCATTTGATCCCACTCAAATGCTAGCAAAAGAATTCTACAACTTTAACAAGATAAAGGTGCCCAACCTTTAACTTAAGTTGTGAACAATATTCAAGACTAACTAAAGAATTGTGTCTACCACATACATATCCAGATGTACGAACAATTCTTCTTTTCTCATAGTCTTTAGACCTTATGATTATTTACTTTGACAATTATAATATTAAACTATAAATGCTATAAGATTTGTTTAAACCAGAAATCACTTTATTAATATGAAAAAAATTGTTAATTACAATATTGCACTCTTGCTATTGAGCATAATCCTAACAATCTCCCACTTGCGCTATAGCAAATGTGTCATATCTCTCAAGCCCATGTTCTCTAGATGCCCATCGAAACTCTTCTGAGGTAGAGCCTTTGTGAAGGGATCTGCTAGATTTTCTGCTGACGTGATTTTGGTAATCGTCACGTCACCTCTTTGAACAATCTCCCTTAAAAGATGATACTTTCTTTCAATGTGTTTACCTCTCTTGTGACTTCTTGGTTCTTTCGAATTAGCCACTGCTCCACTGTTGTCACACTAGATAGTGATCTGCTTATTCGCACTAGGAACCACTTCCAAGTCAATCAAGAATTGGCGGAGCCAAACAGCCTATTTGGCAGCCTCGCATGCAGCAACATACTCAGCTTCCATGGTGGAATCAGCAATACAAGATTGCTTGATACTCCTCCATATAACTGCTCCTCCTCCAATAGTAAACACAACCCCTGATGTGGATTTTCTAGAGTCAGAATCTGATTGGAAATCAGAATCTGTATACCCAACGGGAATTAAATCCCCTCCAGAGTATACAAGCATATTATCTCTCGTTCTCTTAAGATACTTGAAAATATGCTTGACTACCGTCCAGTGATCAGGACCAGGTTTCGATTGAAACCTGTTAACTATGCCAACAAAAAAAAAAAATTTGGTCTAGTACAGAGCATTGCATACATGAGACTTCCAACTGCCGAGGCATATGGAACTCTACTCATGAATTGCTCTTCATGCTCATTCTTAGGAACTTGTTCCTTAGAAAGCTTGATTCCATGTCTGAAAGGTAACATACCTTTCTTGGAATCCTGCATGGAAAACCTAAACAAGATCTTGTCTATGTATGAAGCTTGGGATAATGCAATCGTTCTATTCTTTCTATCCCTTATTACTTGGATACCTAGAATAAAACATGCTTCTCCTAAGTCCTTCATATCAAATTGTTTTGCTAACCATTCTTTTACTGATGTTAATACACCTACATCGTTTCCAATGAGTAGTATATCATCAACATAAAGAATCAGGAAAACCAACTTGTCGCCCTTAATCCTTTTGTATACACAAGGTTCGTCAAGATTTTGAATAAATCCAAAACCTTTGACAGCTTGATCGAACCTTATGTTCCAGGATCTGGATGCTTGCTTTAATCCATATATGGATTTCTGCAACTTGCATACCTTTTCCATTTGGCCCTTTTCAATGAATCCCTCTGGTTGCATCATGTAGATGCTTTCGTCAAGACTTCCATTAAGGAAAGCTGTCTTGACGTCCATTTGCCAAATCTCTAGATCTAAAGATGCTGCAATGGACAAGAGTATCCTAATGGATTTAAGCATGGCCACAGGAGAGAAGGTTTCCTCGTAATCGATACCTTCTTTCTGTGTATACCCTTTAGCTACCAATCTAGCTTTAAAGGTTTCCACATTTCCATCCATACCTCTTTTCCTCTTGTATACCCACTTGCACCCAATGGGTTTTATCCCTTTAGGCAAGTCTACAAGGGACCAGACTTTGTTATCGAACATAGATTCAATCTCAGATTGCATTGCCTTTTGCCAATGGCGACTATCAACATCCTCCATAGCTTCCTTGTACGTGTAGGGATCATCATCGTCCGGGAGATTCTCCACTGATTCTCCCAGACCGATGTATCTTTCGGGTTGTGTTCTAACCCTCCCACTACTACGAGGAATGGTAGGTTGTTGATCTTGTGTTGGATCTGAACTTACAATTGGGTTTGGTTATGTAACCTCTCGTGGAATTGTATCTCCTGACATCTCATTCAGGACAATTCTACTTCTAGGCACAAAGTCATTCATATAGTCATTTTCCAGAAATTTAGCATTTGTCGAAACAAATACTTTAAGATCTGAAGGACTATAAAAATAATATCCTTTAGTTTCTTTTGGATACCCTACAAATATACATGTTTCCGAACGAGACTCCATCTTTTCTGTCTTTCCTTTTAACACATGCGCAGGACAACCAAATATCCTTAAGTGATGTAAACTAGGCTTGCGCCCAGTCCACAACTCATGCGGTGTTTTAGGAATAGATTTAGATGGTACATCGTTTAGAATGTATACAGCAGTTTGTAAAGCATATCCCCAAAAAGAAATAGGAAGTGTTGAATAACTCAACATAAACCTAACCATATCCAAAAGAGTTCTATTTCTCCTTTCTGCAACCCCATTTTGTTGAGGTGTACCCAGTGCAGAAAACTGAGAAACTATCCCATTATCAATAAGATATTGCTGAAACTCACCAGATAGATATTCTCCACCACGATCAGATCTCAAGATTTTTATGTGTTTCTCAAGCTGATTTTCCACTTCAGCTTTGAATGCTTTGACCATGTCAAAAGCATCCGACTTATGTCGTATGAGATACACATAGCCAAATCTCGAGTAATCATCTGTGAAAGTGATGAAGTACTCATATCCACCTCGAGCTTGAATGTTCATAGGTCCACATACATCAGTGTGTATCAATCCTAAACATTCAATGGCTCTGGCACCTTTGGCAGAGAACGTCCTTTTGGTCATTTTACCTTCCAAACAAGATTCACAAGTTGGTAGATCATCAACCTTTAAGTCACTCAAAGGTCTGTCACATACCAATCTTTTAATCCTATTAAGGTTAATATGACCTAGGCGTAAATGTCAAAGATAGGTTTCATCTTTTGATAATTTAACTCTTTTATGATTAAGTTCCGTTATTTCTGTGTCTAACGAGTGAGAGATATTTCTATGCAAAAAGTATAGACCGTTTTTCCAATGTACCTTGGCAAATAATTTTGTCATTCTTACTAATAATAAAAACTTTATTAAAAGTAACCGAATATCCAAATTTATTCAAACAAGAAACTGAAATTAAATTCCTCTTGAATTGAGGTACATAATAAACGTCTATCAAATCTAAATGCCTTCTAGAATCCAAATAAACTCTAATATCTCCCACTTCACTTGCAGACACTAACGTTCCGTTGCCCAAGCGCAAATTGATTTCATTCTTATTTAGCCTTCTCCTTTCTTGAAACCCCCGTAAGGAATAACAAACATGATTAATGGCTCCAGAGTCTACGATCCAAGAATCTGTAGAATCTACCAGAAAAACATGTTTCAAGATAATTCATATTACCTTGTTCCTTCTTATTTTGAGACTTTGGAAAATTACTTTTCCAATGTCTCTTTTCACCACAAAAGAAGCACTTCCTTTTGATCTTGGTTACTTTCTTGGTAAGCCCAAGTTACTTTTTCTTCTATTATTCCTTGACCTTCTAACGGGTCTTAATAGTAGCAACTTTACCAACCATATGAATCTCTTCTAATGACATCATCATATCAGCAGCAGACCCCATTCCTTCATGCTGCTATTGCAACACGTATGGGATTGTAGCCATTTGGCCATCTCATTACAGGTCTCCCACTGCTCATACTCGTCTCATTGCATCACATTAGATTCATTAGTAGGAGCAGGTGGTTTAGGAGTAGTTAAAACAAAATTTATGTTTTTCAGCTTGCAGCAACAACCCAATTTTCCTTTTCCATGTGACATAATTATCTTCAGTTAAAGTGTTATCTTTCAGGATGTTCATTAGGGATGGGGTCATGATTTCTTAATAAAACAAAATTATATATAAGTAAATAATCATTATAAAGCACTTTAAATATTTATCTTGAATTAAATAAATAACTCAATCATAAAAATTCAACGGTGATCCAACACCCATAAATGTTACGCCTCCTTTGGGAGTTCGCACCATTTACTAGTTAGACTAGGTCCCACCTAATTCTTAACATAACAACCGGCGTTTTCAATTTTAGCCTTGCAATTTTACTGACAAGAACTCTTGGGAGGATATCAATAAAATTACATTGAGTGTGCTACCAAGATATCGACCCTCAACTTTCTCTCACGAAAATCCCTCCTTTGGGAGTAGATCTCGTTTGAGTCCATTGTCTAGTCTATCCTTGTAAGGAAGTATATTGCTAAATTCCATTCATGGACGCCCCTTGGGGGGATTACCAATAAATAATTAAGCTCAACTAACCTTGGAGGCCATAGGTGTTACAAAAACACCTTCTCCCACTCAATTATTTAAGGCGTGTGATTAAATCCCATAGAATGATTTACCAAGTTATCTAGATGCCAATTTAGATACCTAAATCATTCAATGCATGTTCATACCAAAAGAGATATATGAGTGGCACTCCTATTCTATATGTCATGTTATCATACAATAACAAATATTGTAATATTTAAGCAAAAATTAAATAGCAACAATTTTGGCCCATCCTAGAAAAATAAGTAAATTACAATAATTTAGGAATACAAGATCTTCAAGTGGCCCATCAACCATAAGCTCATCCTTCGGCCTTCTCCCATGGGCGTGCACAGCCCACAACCCCACAAAGGGGCTGCCATGCGCAGCCCATAAGGCCACACAAGGCTGCCTTGCGCAGCCCACCAAGGCTTGGGCTTACCATGTGCAGCCCAATCCACTCCTAGGGTGCGCACGGTGCTCGTTCTCGGTTCCAGTTGCTTCGTTTTTCTTCGTGTCTTCGAATCTTCAATACCCAAATACATTACGGCAATATAAAATAATAAATACTGCAGTATTAATTTTTTTTTTTTATTCACTGCAGTATTTTTATACATAAAAAACTGCACTAAAAAATAAATAAATAAAAACTGCAGTAGTTAAAAAAAAATACTGCACCTATATTAAAAAAAATAAAAACTAGCAACTACCAAGAAGGAAATATGGCGATGATAGACCACCCTTCTTGTTACAATTCCAAAACCAAAATTACATTGAAAATCTAGGACCAAAATCGAGCAATAACAATCCACATAAACATATATAAATCCATACATCCACATGAAATTATATATGCGAATACCTAGAGTGCCATCTCTTTCTAAACATGCATAATCACAATAAAAAGAAAAAGATTCACGTATATATACGTTAATTAATTAAAGGGTACAACCTGGCTCTGATACCAATTGTAGGGAAAAAAAACAAATACGTGCACGCAGCGGAAGCGAGACTAAAAAAAAAGTTTAGTATATTTTAAAAATTTTCCCATATTGAACCTTAACCCTTTAATTAATTAAACAATATATACCAAAAGATATCTGTTGACGGTGATTTTTGGTGGTCACCGAGTCAATGATTTATCTTTTGAATTGTTATAATTTATGAACTTGGATGATTGAAAACAAAAGAAATAAACTAGGAATCACAAGCAATTACGTGGTAAAACTCCAAGGGTTGGAGAAACATCCACGGTTTGTTGCCTAAGCAACGAAGCCAAATTCACTATGAAGAAGAATTACAAGAATGTTGTACTACAATCTCTCTCTCTCTAGCTATTTCCCTCGTGTCCCCTTCTTTTTGCGTAAAGAAGGGGTATTTATACATGTTTAATTAGGGTTTTGGTATGTGGTGCCCTAATTGTGTGGTGCCCTAATTGTGTGTTGTAATCCTTAACGGATTCGGACTCTCTTTCTTTTGTATATTTCCTGATTTGGTTGAATCCAAGTCTGATTCTGATTCTTCCTCCTTTATTTACGGAAAATCTATCTGTTTCCTTTTTTGAACTTTGCAGTCATTGTTGCTTATCATGGAGTTGCTTGCTGCTGATTGCGCCCAGAGTTTTGAATATAGGCGCTGTTGTCTATCTGTTTTCATTGATTCCCGACTACACCGAGCATTTGCCCGAGTAAGATTTATTGCCCGAGCAACTTGTCTTTGCCGGTGGTCGGGCAGCTTCCTCTTTTCCCGAACAGGTTCTCATGGGGGAATTCTTGCTTCGTTAGTTGACTTTCCTTTGATCCTGCCTACATGGCTGTGTATGGTGATGATGTGTCTGCCACGACTATTTTTACCTATAACAATATCATACCTTTGTCGCGTGATCTGATTGACTACGTGTCGATGGTAATCCTTAAGATCTTCCAATCCGATCACGAACGTGAATCACCTAGGAGCGTGGTCTCCCTTCTTTGAATTGTGAACCTGAGAATGGACAAACAAAACTTTTCTGATTCTGTTAGTCACTATAATCTCCAAAAGATTGTTAAAAATGTCCCGGTCACTTTTGAATTCACAATCGTTAGATTTAAACTCGCGTGAACCTTATTCGAAATTGTGCACAAGACCTCTTGATGTAAAGATCACTAGTGCACTATCGAAATAAGAACAATTCTTCTCACAATCTCTTTTGGCCGAATCACTCACTATTCTAAGAGTTGGATTTTATTTTTCTCTAGCAATAGAAAAATCTCTCAATTGCAAAAACTAGGGTTTCCGATTCCAAAGTTACAAAAACTATGGTAGCTGGATCCATAGTTACAAAAACTATGGTACCGAATTCTTTCCCGAAAACTATGGTTCCGAATTCTTTCCCAAAAACTATGGTTCCGAATTCTTTCCCAAAAACTATGGTTCCGAATTCTTTCTCAAAAACTATGGTTCCGAATTCTAACCCTAAACCAACTCTTTAGTGTATTTGTGACTATATAAAAGACTTCCTTATTTGACTAAACAAATAAAGTCTTTTATATTCAGTATAATACTAATAGTAGTATACTACTAGGAAACATATTTCCTAATCAGAAAAAGATTTGATTTTTAATTAAATAATTAATTAGCATATTAATTAATTTCCATTTAATTAAATAATAAAATAAAACAATATTATGGGCTTATTATTACCCATTGCCGCCATGACAAGAGACTTGGGCCTACATATTGTTTTCTTATTTTATTTAATCCATTTGGACTTTAATAAAAAGCCCACATGTGAACTAGACCCATTCTTATTAAAAGAAACAAGCCCACATGCTTTTCATTAATATATTAATATAATTAAACAGCCCATTAAATAAGTAATGTGCAAATTATATTCTTAATATATTAAATACAATTCTAAATGGACTCACAAATAGTCCGGTAGAATATATCAAGTGATTCATGCAAGTCCGTGCGGATTGGGGATCTTGGCGGGCTATCTAAATTTAAGCTTCAATAGACATAACCTAATCACAATCAACAAATGATTCACTTAGGTCCGATCCATTAATTTTAACTCATTCCACTAAAAAGCTAAAATTGAACTCTTAAATAAAGACAGAAAAGGAAGATGTTCCTCATTCATACCCTAGACAATCATGTTGGAGATAGTGTATCCTTGTGATTAATATCAGTAATCGCCAAGAGTTCATAGACCGCCTATAACTCTCCAAGTTACCATATTTACTCATATGACCACGTTTTGAACTTGGATATTTTGACTTGTCCAGAAGCCATGTTTTCAATAGATACTATCGAAAACTCAACGTTGAGATTTAATATCCAATTACCTCAAAACATCAATATGATGATATTATACTCTCATTTAATAAATGGAGCCACGATGTCCATATCTATAAATGAAGTCATCTATCGATTAACAAATGAATATCACCAAACTATCGAGGATAGACTATGCGATATAATCGTACTCATTGATAACTCAAATGATATCACTTGCAACCATAAGTCCATCATTTATCTCAGGATTAAGATAGACTCTCCGATTGTCCTGATAATGAAAAGACTTTTATCTACTGACGGTTATAGATAAAGTATTTCATTGTGATCCAGTTCAGTGCACCCAGTGCACTAGATTCTTTTGCTCGAAGACACTCCGATGATTTTAGACTCATCATATCTCATTTGATCCCACTCAAATGCTAGCAAAAGAATTCTACAACTTTAACAAGATAAAGGTGCCCAACCTTTAACTTAAGTTGTGAACAATATTCAAGACTAACTAAAGAATTGTGTCTACCACATACATATCCAGATGTACGAACAATTCTTCTTTTCTCATAGTCTTTAGACCTTATGATTATTTACTTTGACAATTATAATATTAAACTATAAATGCTATAAGATTTGTTTAAACCAGAAATCACTTTATTAATATGAAAAAGATTGTTAATTACAATATTACACTCTTGCTATTGAGCATAATCCTAACACTTTGACAATTATTAAACTATAAATGCTATAAGATTTGTTTAAACTAGAAATCACTTTATTAATATGAAAAAGATTGTTAATTACATTATTACACTCTTGCTATTGAGCATAATCCTAACATTCATACCCTAGACAATCTTGTAGGAGATAGTGAATCCTCGTGAAGAATATCAATAATCGCCAAGGGCTCATAGACCGCCTATAGCTCTCCAAGTTACCAGATTTACTTGTAGGGAAAAATGTTTGCACGCAGTGGAAGTGAGACTAAAAGAAGTTTAGTATATTTTAAAAATTTTCCAAGTTTGAACCTTAACCCTTTAATTAATTAAACATATACACCAAAAGATATCATACCTTTGTCGCGTGATCTGATTGACTATGCGTCGATGGTAATCCGCAAGATCTTCCAATCCAATCACGAACGTGAATCACCTAGGAATGTGGTCTCCCTTCTCTTTGAATTGTGTACCTGAGAATGGACAACAAAACTTTTCTGATATTTGTTAGTCACAATAAACTCCAAAAGACTGCAAAGAATGTCCTGGTCACTTTTGAATTCACAATCGTTAGATTGAAACTCGTGTGAACCTTATTTGAAATTGTGCACAAAACCTTTTGATGTAAAAGTTAGTAGTGCACTATCGAAATAAGAACAATCTCTTCTCACAGTCTCTCTTGGCCGAATTTCACACTAGTCTAAGAGTTGGATTTTATTTTTCTCTTCGCAAAAACAAAAGAAAATAACTCTCAATTGTAAAAACTAGGGTTTTTTTAAATATACAAATAATATATATATATATATATATTGGCCGAAAGTCACATGCCAAAAAATATAATATATTTCTAGATAGACCATTTGCCATATCAATATATTATATTATATGTATATGCGAATTCCTCTTGCCCATATCATATATCTTGGAAGAATTCTTATTTAATATAATATCTATATATGACCAATTTGCTTATCATATAAATTATATTATTGCGCCTGAATTCTTCCTATATCCAATATATATGCCGCTTGAATTCTTGCCTATATTAAAAATATATGCCGCCTGAATTCTTGCCATATATATATATATATTAATATATTTAAACCCTAATCTAACTTTTTAGTGTATTTGTGACTTTATAAAAAACTTCCTAATTTGACTAGATAAATAAATCTCTTATTTATCTACTTATCAAATATAGTCTTTTATATTTAATATACTAATACTAATAGTATAATACTAGGAAACATATTTCCTAATCAGAAAAAGATTTGATTCTTGATTAAATAATTAATTAACATATTAATTAATTTCCATTTAATTAAATAATAAAATAAACAATATAATAGGCTAATAAAATTAACCTTGCCGCCCATGACCAAAACATGGGCCATATATTATTTTTCTTATTTTATTAAATCTATTTCAACTTTAATAAAAAGCCCACATGTGAACTAGACCTATTCTTACTAAAAGAAACAAGCCCACATGCCTATCATTAATCTATTAATATAATTAAACAACCCATTAAATAAATAATGTGCAAATTATATTCTTAATATATTAAATACAATTTTAGATAGACCCATAAATAGTCCGGTAGAATATATCAAGTGATTCATGCAAGTCTGTTTCACTTAAGTTCAATCTATTAATTTTAGTTCATTCCACTAAAGAACTAAAATTGCACTCTTAAATAAAGATGGAATAAGTAAATGATTCTCATTCATACCCTAGACAATCTTACATGAGATAGTAAATCCTCGTGAAGAATATCAGTAATCACCAAGAGCTCATAGACTGCCTATAGCTCTTCAAGTTACCATATTTACTCGTATGACCACACTTTGAACTTGGATATATATTATGACTTGTCCAGAAGTTATCTTTCAATAGACACTATTGAAAACTCAACGTTAAGATTTAATATCCAAAACCACAAAGCATCCATATGATGATATTCTACTCATATTTAATAAATAGAGCCACGATGTTCATATCTATAAATGAAGTCCTCTATAGATTAGCAAATGAATACCACCAAACTATTGATGATAGACTATGCTATATAATCATACTCATTGATAGCTCAAATGATAACACTTGTAACCATAAGTCCATCATTTATCTCAGGATTAAGATAGACTCTCCGATTGTCCTGATAATGAAAAGACTTTTATCTATAGACAGTTCTAGAAAAAGTATTTCATTGTGATCCAGTTCAATGCACCCAGTGCACTAGATTCTTTTACTCGAAGACCCTTCGATGATTTTAGATTCATCATAACACATTTGATCCCACTCAAATGCTAGTAAATGAATTCTACAACTTTAACAAGATAAAGGTGCCCAACCTTTAACTTAAGCTGTGAACATTATTCAAGACTAACTAAAGAATTGTGTCTAACTCATACATATGCAGATATACAAACAATTCTTCTTTTCTTATAGTCTTTTTGACCTTATGATTATTTACTTTGACAATTATAATTATAAATGCTATAAGATTTTGTTAAAATAGAAATCACTTTATTAATATGATAAGATTGTCAAGTACAATATTACACTCTTGCTATTGAGCATAATCCTAACATTACTCATATGACCACACTTTGAACTTAAATATATATTATGACTTGTCCAGAAGTCATCTTTCAATAGTCACTATTGAAAACTCAACGTTAAGATTTAATATCTAAAACCTCAAAACATCGATATGATGATATTCTACTCACATTTAATAAATGGAGCCATGATGTCCATATCTATAAATGAAATCTTTTATCGATTAACAAATGAATACTGTTAGGTTTTTAGTTTGTGTTGGCATATATTCCATATCAAAATGATGTTTTCTCTTGTATATGATTAATGGTCATAGGTTGATGATTTAAAGCTTAAAAGAAAGTTGTGACCAAAAGATTAAGCAAGAAGTGGCCTTTGAAGAGGAATGGACATCATTGCACTATTAAGGTAATATAGACCTCTTTCTTCTTCAAGACAATAGGCACACACACAAAAATCATTCATAAGTGTCCCTGAATCGTTGTGCACCATTTATATAACACATTCACATATTTTTTTATGCTCATGCATTGAACTCAAATGTTCATACATTGTAGAGTTGCATGTTCTAAGACTATGTCTAGGAAATGGCATTCATATATGAATTTGTGTTTGATTGTTTGTGTTTCTTGTGTTTTATACTTGTAAATGATCTTATTTGATTCCTTATTGAGTCCCGGTCATTTTGGTTACTCATTCATTTAGTTTCGAGTCCAAACGAAGTAGCTACGCTACTTTTCGTTCTCATTCATTGAGTTGTGTTCGTCGTCGTTTTCCGAGATGAATTCTCAACCTTTTGTCAAAGTTTCGTAGTCGTCATTGTGTGTGAGGGAGTTAAAATTTGAAATCCGAAAATGGATTTGAAATCAGAGTTCAGAGGCCCGAATACGGTCGAAGAACGTGGGAGGTGCACAAGAGGGGCATGCATGGCCAATGGCCATGCCTTGGCCACCCCGTGTGGAGGCCGTGAGCCACACGGGCTGACGAGACCTCTGGTCCCGTGTGGCCCATGCGCCCCACATGGGGAGAAGGCTGATGTGGCCTTCTGTGATTGGCTGAAATCTTCCTTCTCTCTCTTCCTTTTAAATATTCCCACTTCCCTCCATTTGTTTTCAAGAAGAAAAAGTTTGAAATCCCGTATGAAATTTTCTCTCCAGTTTTCTCAACTTCCAAACACCATAACTTTATCATACGAAGTCGGATTTGAGTGATTCAAGTTGGAGATTGTTTGTAATTAAGTCCCCTACCTTTTCCAAGTGGTCTTGCAGCTGTTTGATCGATTTTTGGAGTGGATTTACTCAGAAAAACGAACCAGCTTGTGAAATCAAGGTAGTGTTCATATCTTGGTGATTTCTTCCTTTTAAACCTTCAATTTGCTTAGGGTTTCTTCTTCTATGTGTATGTATATGTTTAGTGAATGCTATTGAGAAAGATAGTTTCATAATCAATCTTAATCAAAAGTCTAATTAGAGACACTTGTGAACTAGAATGTTTGATTCTATGATTTTCACATGTTTAAGAGTTGTATGGTGATTAGATTGACATCTAGGATTATTTGAGACTTGATTGAATGATTTCATGATTAATAATCCTTGAAATATGTTTTGATCCTTTGATTGATGATATCTTGGATTAAGGCTCTTGTATGTGTTTTTAGAGATATCTAGGATTAAATTGATTTATCAATATATCCTTTTTCTAAATCTTTGGCTAGATTACTCATTGAATGTATTCTAGGTTTCTAGCATTTATTTGTATGTGTATAACATCTTGAAATTGTGCTTCATGAATATGATAAATTCAAGTGTTATATGTGTGAATGGAATTATGAGCTTTTGTGTTTAGGTGTTTTCACATGCTCTAGTTTTATTCATGTTTTGCATCTAGACTTGTATGCTTGTGTTCTCACATGTTTAGGTCTAGTTGTTCCATAGAATATATTGATCACATGTTCTATGTTGTGTTGATTGTGATTTGCATCATTTGCATCACTTAGATCACTTGCCTTGAGGAAAGGTGGAAGTCTCTTTCAAAGTGAGTGAAGCTTTGTATTGAGCAAGAAGTCTTGGCTAGGAATGAGTTCCGGATAGCCAAGCAAAAGTCTTAGCAAGGAGTTTCGTACTCTGGATGGTTAAGCTAGGGGAGCTTAACTAGGATCCAAGTGATCTAGATTGCTAAGCGAGGAAATCTTCCTAGAGGCTTGAGAGCCTTGGATAGGGAGTAGGCTTAGTGATTCACTAGCCCGAGGGTTAGATTAGGATTTGATAGCTTGAGATGGATATCATAGAGTTGATAGTCTTAAGTGTGTATGTCCTTTTCATATAGTGGATTTGCTTTGCCGGTGGTTGTGGATTCAACCCGTGGATGTTTCCTCTTTGGAGGTTTACCACATAAAAATCTATTGTTCATTGTCTCTTTCTTTATCTCTTTTATATTGTGTATATGTATGTGTTAACTTGTTGAATATCATTTACTTGTATTGAATATTTGATTAAGTACTTGTAAAGAGTGATTTGTAGAACAAACCTCTTTGTATCTTTTTGTATTTGTTATCTTTCATATTTGGTTGTTCTTGTATATTGATATATTTGATCATTCTTGTAATAACTTTGAACAATATTAATATACAAGATATTCCTTGGTTTTGTGTCTTTAGTGATATTATACCTCATACAACAATTTGTTATATGTAGACATTGCTTAAATAATGATATACCTATCTTGTCTATATATGAATGTTCTGTTTATATGTTGTATGTAAAGCTACCTTAAGGGACAAACGTAAGTTTGTTCAAGGGTTTGAAATTAGGCGAAAAACCTATTCACCCCCCTTCTGGGTACGCTTTAAGCAATTTAACCTTGTTTGTATACTTTCAAATACCACCAAACTATCGAAGATAGACTATGCTATATAATCATACTCATTGATAGCTCAAATGATAACACTTGTAACCATAAGTCCATCATTTATCTCAGGATTAAGATAGACTTTCCGATTGTCCTGATAATGAAAAGACTTTTATCTATTGACGGTTCTAGAAAACAGTATTTCATTGTGATCCAGTTCAATGCACCCAGTGCACTATATTCTTTTACTCGAAGACCCTTTGATGATTTTAGACTCATCATAACACGTTTGATCCCACTCAAATGCTAGTAAAAGAATTCTACAACTTTAACAAGATAAATGTGCCCAACCTTTAACTTAAGTTTTGAACGTTATTCAAGACTAACTAAAGAATTATGTCTACCTCTTACATATCCAGATGTACAAACAATTCTTCTTTTCTCATAGTCTTTTGACCTTATGATTATTTACTTTGACAATTATAATTATAAATGCTATAAGATTTTGTTAAAAACAGAAATCACTTTATTAATATGATAAGATTGTCAAGTACAATATTACACTCTTGCTATTGAACATAATCCTAACAGGTGATCGGAAGCGTGCAGGAAATGGTTTCGAGGAAACCACGCCAAAAAACGGCTCATTCAAATACACGAACAATTCAATGCGTAACACGTGGACTACCCATTTATTACGAGCGTACAGAAGAGGGATTTGTGTATTAAAGGAGGACTTCACCCAAGACAACAGAAACTAGCCAGGAAGAAAAAGGAAAACTCTTCATGTATCTAGATATCCTAACTCCAACCCCAGCAAGGTATCGGTGTTCAAGCTAGGGGGGACTTATGTTAACCGCCAAAAATGGCAGGGATTCAAAGAAGAATTTTCGATCTACATAAGGGAAGAATTCAGATAGAATGGAAGACCTCCTGGTAACTTGCCATAGAAGTACACCCTCCACCAATCCAGACCGAGGTCGAAATCTCCTAAAACTCTGAGATACCAGAGAACACAGAAGCCAAGTTACTAGACCCTGATACCCCGCTATCACACTAAACCAGTATCCTAGTACCCCGGTGCCCTTGTACCTTGATACATGTACATAAAGTACAGTCGAGCAGGAAGTGAGATGCCCATGTATCCCGATCCCGCCTATACCAGCTAAATCTGATAGTAAGTACCAAGACAAGATGAAATCCTGTAACAAGACAGTAAATATGTTATCGTTTCAATAAGCAAAGAAGTTGATTCCTTCCCGCCACTGAAGAGTTATATTTGAAAGATGAGTCAACTCTATCAGATTCCGCCAAGTAAGGGATCGTTTGATTCCTAAAAAGAGGGTGATTACCTCTTCGCCAAGGATCATGGAAAATCCCAAAAACCTCTAGGTCACTAGACCTAAATTATATGAGTGCTCAGCAAGCACGGGGACTATATATACAAGCATGGTGGATGAAGACAAGCTAAGAGACGAGCTAGCTTTGTCTAAGAGGAATTAAGAGGGTTTGAAGAGAGAGCTTGAAGAAGCTAGAGCCATAATGGCTAGGATATCCTCAAGCACCGAGAAGCTTGACCATATGTTGGGAGTTGGAAAAAGGCCAAATGACAAGAGAGGTCTTGGCTACTTTGATGACAAGGAAGCTTCCTCCTCAAGCAAAATAACCTTTGTCAAAAGCATGGACTTCAAGAAGACTCCTCCTCCTCAACACCCTAGGAAAAAGATAGACTTAGGAGAGTGTTCAAAAAGTTCCCAAGTAAAGGTGGCACTAAAAGGTCAAGCTTAAGTGCAAACCCAAAAGGCTCCTAATGTTAACTTCCCTCAACCTAAGATCCATAAAGGGAAATGTCCTATCATGTAAGCTCAACCGAGCAAGCAACAGTTTCTTGGTAATCAACAAAGATTGGGAGATCCAATCCAACAACCAAGACAACCACAACCATAAGGGAAAGCTCAAATGCATACACACGAGAATGGTATGATTCCTAAATTCATTCTCACTTGTCATTTTATGGTATTGATGGTCATATTAGACCAAGTTGCTTTCGTTACATTAAAATGTGTAGAGTTAAAAGCATGATCTAAAAGAAAAAGGCTAGAGCTAGAATGCATGTTCATAGAAAGGATGAGAACAATTTACATAATCCTATGACTCCTTGAAATCTAGAACCTTTGACCACTAGGATTAAAAATTTGTCACCTAAGTGGATTAAAAATAATGAACCCAGTTGCTACAAGACTAACAAGTCTCATATAGGTTCAACCAAGTCATATGGGCTTGGAAGGTCCATAGGACCTCATACCCTTAATTGATGAAGGGTAGTGATTTGACCCCATATGGGGAACTCAAGCAAAGAGAGCTTTTACATACTTGATGCATGCAAAAAATTTGAAAAATCTTATGCTTCTTTTTTGATTTCTTGAATATGTTTTCAATTCAATAAGTGTGATCAATGCTTGTTTACAATCCATGTCATATTTATATTCAAACATGCATTTTTGGACTAGGAGATTTATATAGGAAGTATGATTTGAATGACTTTTAGTTATCTCCATGACATGATGATTCTTTTATAACATGCTAAATGTCATATGAAAAGCATGAAATTCATATGACATGCTAAATTGAAAAAGCATGAATTGATGATTGCAATTTCTTAAATGAAAAACTTGTGTAAAAAAGCTTATGAGACTCAAATGGAAAAGGATCTTGTATCCATTAAAGGATGTTACTATCCAAAATGTCTCTCTTTCTTTATTTGTTGAACATGGCTACTATCATACATGTTTCATTCCCAGAAAAATCAAATAGGGTGTAAAGTCGCTCATGCCATGTTTCCCTTATAAAGTTGGATATAGTGTTTCTTAAATTGAAAAACAATAAAATCTCTTTATCCTTGCTTCTCTCATGACAATGGTGAAATTGGTTTGAACTCTTATTAGAAACATTTGTCATTTGTTTTGCCAAATACCATTGTATTTTGGACTTGAATGCTACATGTCTTGTATGCAAAGCATTTTTAATTCACACATTTTCAAAAAATAAATCTCCTTGTTTCTCTTCAATTAATTGAGTAGCATAAAGTGACTTATACGATTGTACAAATATCTTGTATGCTACTATCTCTCTTTGCTATAAGTGACCTTGTTGGGGACTACTCCTTTGCCTATATCATGACAAAAATGGGGAGTAGAATGTGGTAAGGGGAGTTGCTAAATTGTAGTAGCAATTGTGCATATTGGGGAGAGTACATATTGAGGGAGAGTAACTCGTTGAGGGGGAGCATTGCATTCACATACATTGCATGATGTTGTGCTTAAATTTTATAATGCAAATGCTTGTTTATTTTCACTTGATCATCTCACATATACTTGCTTTGGAAAGTATACTTTTTTTGTTTTGAAGGGTTGATAGTTCTATAAGAGATTGAAGACTTCAAGTTTTTACTTTTTAATATCTTTTTGTAATGTAGAATATCTTTTTAATCCCGTAGATTCAATTATGTTGTGAGGATCATTGTGAGTGGTTGTTTTGTCACAAAATAGCCAAAGGGGAAGATTGTAAGGATTCCCGTTTATTAATTGGCTTATTTCGTGGACAAACCACATATTGGGGTTTGAATTGTAATGGTAGTTTATGTGATTGAAGTTCAAGCTCAAAGGCCCTTTTTCAAGACCTCAAGGTGACAAGCACTCCAAAGGTATATTTCTAGTGCTTAGTTTTCTTTGAAGAGATTTAGAAGCACACACACAATTAGCATACTTCCATTGTGTGCATACTCTTCACATGTTACATTACACATTAGCACTTTGATTGTTATATCTTGTTATGTGTTTATGTGTCTTGTAATTCGTTTCCTGAATGTGTTTGGAAATGTTCGCGCATGTACGTTTGTGTGCTTAGTTTTACATGAAGATTTCTCTCGAAGAATGCCCTTGGCTTCTCCCTTTGATTTCACCACTTTTGGTGAAACGGTGGTTACGATCGGCGGCCACGACCGCCGTTCGAAACCGTCGATCATACCTGGTCGATTTAATCTCTCGGGTTTGATTCTGCAGTTTAATCAGTGGTTTTGAAACCACTGTTGCTCCCCTGTTTCTCTCGGGACCAATTCGGCAGTTGTGATTAGCGGTCTGGCCGCCGAATGAAACTGCCGATCATGCGTTTTTAGGGGCAAACTTGTCTTTTCACATACCCCGTTCTTGATGTCTATAAATATACAACTTTCTCATTCTCTAAAGAGTAGTTCTCTAACTCTAAGAACCCTAAACTTCAAAGAGAGATATTTGAGAGAAAATCAAATCAATAACTCATTTTTAACACTCAAAAACCATTCTCATATGCATCAAAATATCATCTAGCATTTTCTAGCATAGTTAGGATGCTTGCTTGCATGGGTTTTGCTCAACACACTTCCTTTAGTATGTTCTTCACTAATTTCATCTAAGTTTAGTGTTTTATTTATCAAGGCATCTCTTTTCTTACTTGTATGTTCTTAGTTCATATGTTATTATACAAGATAGAGATTGTGTGTTGTGTTGATTGAGTGTTGTATTTTGATAACAATATCTAGGTTATATAATCTATGATTTGCTAAGCTTTAAGACATGTCATTTAGCTTTTGAGATCTAGGATTGTATTTATTTTCATCATATCATCCTAGATAAACATATAAGGCTCCCTAGCTTTATTTGCTCTTTGAATATCATCATATATTCACTTAGGGTGTTTATCTCTTCATTGAGAAGTAAGCCTTATGTGTAGCTTCCGGGATTAGGTTGCTTAGATCGCAAGCAATTGAAGTCTTGTGTGATAGTCCAGGATTAGGTCGTCACACAAGCAATTGGACTAGGTTCACTTATACCAGAATTAGGTAGGTGCGTGATTATATACCGAGAGTAGGTTGTATTCGTTAACACATTTAATGGATTCGAGGTTCGAGTGCGGCGCACTTACCAGCCCTTGGTTTTTCCCGTGAGTGTTTCCACATAAATATCAAGTGTTATATTCCGCACAAATTACACTTGTTATATATATTGACTAGTTTGGGGCATTTTCGTAATCTTGACTTAATGCGAAAATTGGGTAAAATTGTTAAAATCTATTCACCCCCCTCTAGATTAATATTAGAAGACACCCAAGTATTTGTTTCATTATATATATATATATATGATATATATATATATAAACAATTATTTTATAATATCTTCAAGCCACAAAATAGTTAAAAAAATAAAAAATAAAGAATTCTTGCCAAGATTTGGTAGAAGAGAAATTCAATTGTTCAATGATCGAACCAAAATTGGTATGATTTTGGCCCTCATATCCTTCTCATTTTGCTTGATTCTCGGGCAATATCATGTGATTTAATTGTGTAAATTAAGTGTTTTCAGGTATTTTTAAAGATCAGGGGCATTGGTGTAATTTTGTTAAACTAGGGGCAAAAGTGTAATTAATAGCAAGAGAATTGAAGATATTGTGATATTGGAAGAGATCAATGGCCTAATTGCAATTCGCCATGCAAAGAGCCAAGCAGCGCCACGTCATTTGTGCAAAACGGTGTGTTTTGGAGTGAGTGGGCCACTGAATGAACCCCAGCCCTGTTCTGTGCACACCCAGTAGCCCACAAAGTAAGTGAAACGGTGCGTTTTGAGGCAGGCTTAGCCTCCAAATGCACCTCAGCCAATGGCTAAGCGCACCATAAAGAAGAAGAGAGGCATGTGCCATGCAGATTAGTGAAACGGTGCGTTTCACTCTTCTGATTGTACCCCAACCTATTACTAGCTGCACCCCCATATGAGACAAAGAAGATGAAGCTGTGTGCACCCTTAATTCTTTCTAAATGCACCCCACACAAGGCAAAATAAAAGCAGTTACACGCACCCCACATGCCTGCTAATTGCCCCCATTTACTATTCATCTTCTCCTTTTTTTCTCACGAGCAACCATGGTCTCTCCTCCAAAACCCTAAAATGCCACCGTTTGAGTCCTCCCCTTTTCTGACCTATCTCCGGTCGGTTTTTGACCAGAAATGACTGTGAACTCACCGGCTACTTGATCGCAACCCTTTCAGTCCTCCAATCGACCGAAATCCAAGCCAACTCTCCACGCCCATATTTCCCTAAGTTGCCCTCAATTCCAAATCGTAACAAAACTGCGTAAATCGATGTCGCGGTTTGCATTCCGAAGTCGCCATGGCGACAGGGAGTTGATTTGCCTCTAGATTTGTCGCCATTTGGGTCACCCCAATGTCGCCATGAACACAAATAGCGACCACCTTCTCTGTGCAAATCTTATTGGTGGGGAAAATTACAAAATGCCCCCCTTTGTTGGACTAAATGATAATTTGCCATAGTCAAGGGATGTTTTGGTAATTTGCCACCCGAGACCTAATTTGAAAATCCTATAAATTCATCAAATTTTCCCTCTTTTGAACAACTCTTGACCACCAAGAAACCTCCTTTCTCCAACATTCCTTATCCCACCATTTTCTTTTCTACCTAAGCTTAACATCTAGATTACCTTCCGCTAATCATTCCTTTCTTCCCATTTTCTTCACATATCTCCTTAGTCACTTCTCATTTGACTCCACCTATCTAGACAATCCTCGTCCTCCTCTCTTTGCACAAGGAGCATCAAAGGCAAGGAAATGATCAAGCTTACAAAAGGAGGCCCATGGGTGATTTCCTAATATTTTATTTGTCTTCCCTTTGATTGTAATATGTGTAATTAAATCCCCTTTTCTAGGGTTTTGATGTGAGAATATTTGGATTTGGTTTTGCTTAAGCTTTAATATATTTTAATCTCTATTTGTGTTCTATTCATTTTATAATTAGATTATTTGTATTATATAATTGACATGTATACCCACTAGTTGATTATACTCTTGTTTAGGATAATATGTTATATAATTTTTGATTGGATTGACAACCTTGATGGACTGAGAACATAGTGACTAGGATAGATTGTCGGAGGGTATATCAACCGCGATAATCTAAACTATAAATTGTAATAAACCAATCCCGCCATGAACCCCTCTCCTTAATCGGTTAGGCATTGTGGTAGGAAGTTGTTTAGGGTTTATAGTAATGATCTAAACACATTCTAGGAAACAATTGGTTAACATTTGTGAGATTAGCTCACTAAGGTAGCTTGAGAAACATTTCCCGTAATTCACTTGTGATCCCATTAATTCCCTAACAATTCTCTTAATTGTTAATTCCATTTATCTTATCTAGATTTGTTAAACATTCTATTAGTTTTATCATTTTATTAGGTTTATTTTACATGTATGTTTGATGGCTAGACAACCCATTCACTCATCCATTTATCTATGATTTATTTTACCGCATTTAGATTAGTTAATTTATTCAATTAATCACTTTATTTCCCTGTGGAACGAATCCTACTTACCACTTTACTAATTTTCTATCTAAGTGGATTTTCTAGTGGTTAAAAAGGGTTTTCAAAATGAACACATGAAACGTATTATGTTGAGTACCACAACGACGGCTCATCATTCAATCCTAGGAAGATTTCAATATGGGAGTTTTTATTTTCCTTTCTAAAGTGATTAGGTTTTTTTTTTTCCTTCTAAAATAGTTTAAAATAAGAAATGTATTAAAAAAAAAAGAATTATACACCATATTAAATAGGATAAATTTGAAAATATATCTTCTTTGGGAGGATAGACTTGGAAGAGAATATTTTAATTTTAATTCAGTGATTTAGAATAAAATTAAAAGTCATGATTTTTTTTACTTTTTTTTTCAAGTTGTTTTTTGATATTTTTAAGTTGTTTGACCACTTAAAAAAACAAACAAAACAATTTAATGAGTTCAATTCAGGCCCATTAAGTTTTAAGTTGAAAAAACAAACAACCCCTAAGTCTAAAAATTTTACAATAAGGAAATAATTAATGTCTAGATCCTGTGTCAATGGTATTTACATTTAAAGAGAGAACGATTAGTCAATGGTGTAATCAAAGTAAATAAACTCTTTATGGAAGGTGTTAACCAAAAAATGGATAATTAAATCAATGAAGAACTTTTCCACTAAATGAGCCCAGTCACTTCCCAATACTCGATACCAAGACATTCCATATCCTTCTAGGGCATCTGAAATATGGAAGGATGGCGCAGTTCACAAAGGGCCTGCCTCCTTCGAAGTGCCTAGGATGAAGGAGGACACAGTAACTAGGCATGCCCGGTCCCCTTAGAGCACCTGATAAGTAAAGGAAGTCACGATCCCTAAAGAACCCGCCTCCCTCGAAGCGCCTAGTATGAAGCAGGACCCGGAAGTTGGACGTACCTGGTCCCCTTTAGAGTGACTGAGGATTAAAGAGGAATGATTCGCTAGGAACCTAGACTTCATAAAGCATCAAGTATAGAGGGTAGAACCCGATATACCTCGGCCCTAACCTTCATAACGACCACTCGATAACGAACAGGACTTGACTTAAGAACTAGTGTAGGAACCCCACTCGGGTACCCAAGCAAGGATGAGCCAACCACACTTAGAGAGCTAGCTCGAATTCCCAAAGGCAACGGGAAAGGCTCCAGAGAACATTCTAGAACAACTTAGATAGCCCTAAAGGTGGCGATCTCATCTTGGAGGCTGACGTTAGCCCTTACGCCAGACAACATGGGAGGAAGGAGATAGCCGAGGAAACATGCAGAACCCCATCGGCAGCTCATTAATGAAAGGCAGCAAACATGGAAGAGGGAAGATGGGCAACCAACAGTTGTGATCATATAGGACCGTGCTACATCAACGGTCCACTCCCCCTCCATCTAAGCCCTAATGGAAGTCAACTACCATATGCATGAAGAAGGATGATGTGTTTTCCCAGCAAAATGCTTGCAGAAACCCAGCAAACACGAAGAAGGAAATGGTAGGGAAGGGCACCTGACAGGGTGCAGCGTGACAGACGCTGACGCTGTCTCTGTCAGGCCAAATCTTGACAGCAACCTCCCATTGTTGTAGAGACCCCTTTTGACCAATCATATCGCTCAAAAATGCCACCTAGTTGCCATGTCAACCCTGTCAAAGCCCTTACATAGACTTAGGGCACAGGTGGAGCGATCACGGCCCTTGAGGGTGTGCGCCAACCATTACCTGCTTCGAAGCAATGGTCCAAATTTATCCCCTCAATTTCGGCCTAGAAATCAGGGTTCCTACCTACCCAGACCAAGGTTCCAACATGGGACACGTCCCAGTGGAAACATCCCAACCGTCCAATTTTTACCACCTCAACATACAACTTGGGGAAACGGTAGAGATCAGACCAAAGGTTCCCACCCAAAGAGACATCTCTCACCTACCTCATATTATTCACCCTATAAATACCTCGACTCTCCAGGAGTAAGGGGTTGGCCTCGAAGAACTAGAAAGAACGAAGTCTAGCTACTACCTCACCTAGCTAAAGCACCTATTGTGCCGGTACTACTTGGCTACTATCTTGCCTAGTTAAAGCACTTATTATGCCGGATCTACTTGGCTACTACCTCACCTAACCAAAGCACCTATGGTGCTCATCCTACTTGGCCATCATCCCGCCAAGAGAAAGCTCCTACATGTTCATCCCAGACAACTATCACCACGTCCAAATCAACCCCAGTATGAGTCACCATGACCCGGTCCCTTTCACTGATGATAATGATGTAAAAAGGTCACGATCAATGTATCCCTTCACTAATTAATAAAAAGGATTTTGATGACTGCTTGGTATTTCCCGGTACTACCTTTTTTTTTTTTAATTATACTCGCTCCTTAGCCTCATATCTCCCATCAGGACCAGCCCATAGCCTTAAGTTGGTCTCGGTAACCGGACGAAGGGCCTTCCCCGGTACCTAGCCCGGTAAAGAGGAGCCGCGTCCTAATCGATCTAGGCCAACCACGGTGCACCAGTATACCGTGGTCAACCGTTGTCCTGAAAAGCTCTCGACCGATTTTTGAGGATAACAAAAGGTAATCATGATAATAATTCTGCAATCAATCTTAGTCAAATTCTTCTTGGAAAGCGACTTCTTAAGAAAGGTAATCACGATAATAATTCTGCAATAAATCTTGGTCAAAGTCTTCCTTGTATAATGGCTATAATGTTGATTTCTAACAAGAATGTTGAGGGTAAAAGTAGTTTTATAGGAGACATCTCTTCCTAGCTAAGGTACCAAAACTTTTGAAACAGAAGAAAACTAACTAAGGTACATTTAACATGTTAAATTTGCAAACATCAATGTCAAATATTGAACCCCGTCATGTGAGTAAAGGTTGAATAGTCAATAAAAAGAAATGAAAATGTGTTTGAAAAGTGGTTAGATATGTGGGTAGTTTATAGAAAACGAGTTTCGGGACAAGGTGGTCTTGGATGACACTAGTAATTGTTTGTTTTAAAAGATGTAGGTTAAGAGTGCCGACTGTGATCGGTGCTTATACTCTAACACGATCAAGTCTATATTAGTCCAGAGAGATAAAAGAGTAATAAATACATGCGAACATACCCAATTTCATCTATTTATATTTGAGGTTGCATAAATACCAATTAACAATCAAGTGCTAATGCTTGGTTTCTAGTGGTTTAGGTTTGTGTGGCATAAGCCAAGGTCCAGTATCAGAGGTGGTTTGTTTTTTTGCATAAAACTTAATAAGTCTAAATTGAAATTATTAAGTTGTTTTGTTTATTTTTTTTAAGTGGTCAAACAACTAAAAAACATTAAAAAAAAAAAAAAAAAAAAAAAAAAAAAAAAAAAAAAAAACAACTTAAAGTAAAAGTAAAAAAATCCTAACTTTAAACTTAATTTCAAATTGAATTTCGGCCAGTTTAGTATTACTGTAACTTTTATTATAATAATTATTAGCTGTGTTGAAAAAATAATCAGCTGTGAAGTTAATTAACGAATGTTTGGTTAATTGTATTTTTAAAACTACTATATAACTTAAAAGCAATATATATAAATTTGGTAATTTTATTTCAAAAGTGTTGAAATTAGTTATAATGATTAAAATAGAAATGATTTTAGAACTTTATTTCTTTTTTTTTTTCATTAATAATATATATTTAATCAATATTTAAGTAGAATGTTTAAATTAGAAAAAAATAATTCCATAAGATCAATAAAAATATTTTTAAAATATTTTATAAATCAAGTCAATATTTAATTTTAAGATGAAATAACTTATATAAATGATTTTAATATGATTTCATAAAGATAATAATGATATTTTAAAAGATTTATTAAATGCTGAAATAGATTATTACATAATCACTTTCAAAAAGTAACCCCCTACCTACTTATCAAAATCACGGTCAAAACTTATTAAATTATCAATTAATCAATTTTGAAAGTTTTAGTAAACATAATTTTATGTCAAAATTATAAAATAAGTTGATTTTAATTTCTCAAAAGCAATACTAAACTAGCTCTTTATATATTTTCTTTCAAGATTATCCTCCCTAAGATAACACATTTACAATTTTATCATAATTTTATATTATACAAATTTATTTCTTTTAACCTATTAGTTATGATAAACAACTTGAAAAAAATAATAATAATAACATTAATCAAGTTACCACTTTTAATATCATCGTTAAACCATATATATATATATATATAATCAAAACAATTTCTAAATCATTATTTATCATATTTTTTTTAAAAAAAAAAAACAAATTTTTTTTTATCATATCTTAATCATAAATAATATCTTATCATTGTTACATGTAAATGGTTTATGATTTTTTAAAATTGTTTTTATTTAGTTGTTTGTATCATATAAAATGAAAATATATAATAAGGGCATAAATATCAAATTATTTGTTTTTAAAATATCTTTACAAAACAAATAAGTTGACATTCTATTCAAATTTGATAAAAATAAAAAATAAACATGTTCAGTCTTTTTAGTTTTCAGATGAAAAACAAACGATCCATTAATCTAAATTTAGGAGAAAATATTCAGTGCACCAGCCAAGTGTTGCACCTGACCATTGATATTCTGACACATCAATGTGTTAGACTTTTTATTTTACTTTTTCAGACCTTCTCTTTTTTACTTTTTCTCTTTCTCTTCCATTGAATTGATTTGTTTAATTATTTTTAAATCTAACATATATTAATTTATTAATGTGACAGAAAATCAGTGGCTAGCGCAACACTTGGCTGGTGCAGCACCAAAGATATTGAGTGCATTTTTGCTCACTCACACTAACTAGGGTGAACCATTACTAATCATTCTTAGTGTTAACACATGTCCCAAACTTTGAGTTAACTTTGGTTTAAATTTAGGACACGTGTCAACTTCTGAAGTGGATGGTAATGGTTCACCCAAATTAGTGTGGGTGAGCAAAAATGCACTCCAGGATATTCTCCTAAGTTCAGATATTATTTTGAGTCGTCCTATTCATGTGATACACTGTGTCCTTATTGCATGCGGCGCTGAAATGCTGACAACCTATGGGACACGGTTCTTAAGATAGGACCAACGATCTACTTAATTCACAATTGCTTAGCTGTCAAGTGCCAGTCGTCACGAGTTACAGGTTGAGAGCCTATGGCGATGTTGGGCCACGCTTCGTATGGTTTATTATGCCCCAAATTACAGCCCAATAGCTTTGTGATCCATAACCAGTCAACCATCTTTCTGACATGGCAATCGATGGGTCCCCATTGACTTGTCAATGCTTCTAATGTGGCACATATATAAAATAAAGGAGTCCATTTTTACTCACCCTCCTTCAAGGGAGGTAAACATTACCCCCCCTAAACACATTATATGTGTCCATGGAGGGATAAAATTGTCTCAAAATATAAAGGGTCTGGAAAAATTTGCCCTCTCCATGGACATATGTCATGTTTTGGAGATGGGGGTAATGCTCACCCCCTTCCAAGGGAGATGAGCAAAAGTAAACTCAAAAGAATAATGCTAAATATCTCACATTTTCCATACCAAAACATGTGGCATGTGAGATGTCAAATTGTGAGTGGATATACATTAATGATGCTTCATCCCACCTATTACATGTATCCACTCACCCTTTGATATTTCAAGTGCAACATGTGTTTGGGTGAAAAATGTGGGATTTTATATGGGATGTGTAACATTACTGTATACAAAAATTTCCAATATAACAAGTACTATCACATGTATATGTTCCTGATTCAAAGGCTCCTTGTTGTTGATCAGCTCCAGGATTTCATTAGCAGAATCTAGCTATCATTATTATTAATTACAATAGGTATTGTTGGATTTCATCAGAAATTGGTGAACCTCCCAATCTGCTTTTTCTAGTACTTAAATTACAGAGCTTGAAATATTGAACTGACTGATCTGATGACCCCTCCTTGAGATTTCCAGGCCTGCAGAGTTCTGTGTCATTGACTTCAACATTCTTCTATCTCGTTCTATATAAACATTACAAATGTATAAAAATCAAATTCCAGCTTTTGGAGGACATATAAACAATAGAGAATGGTAGACTGGTAGAGGCATAGAGGGAGATAGACCTGATCAACTTTCAAGTAATGTTCTCTTGAGTTTCAACCTTTTTATTTTTTATTTTTTATTTTTTTTATTTATCCTTAATTATAAAAGAAGAAAAGACAAATAAATGTAAAGAACACATACAGTGTTAACTTTGCAACCCAAAAAGGAAATATTTTTCAACATTAAGTTTCTTTTTTGTTTACATACAAGTATGATATTTCCGCTCATGAACTCATCAATACAACACCTGCTTAAAAAAAGAAGAAAAAGAACTAAGAACTAACTGGTAACAAAATTGGAGAATTTGGTGATATACATTATTGTCACCAAATATCTCTTAATTTCTAAAAGAAAAATTGGCTATCACACCATTTCCCTCAATTATTTTTAGGTGGGTGAGATTTAGGGACATGATAATCAGCACTAAAAGCTGTGAAACCACCCATTTTGACCTTCTTAGAAGGAGAAGTTGTTCTATTTCTGAGTTTGCATTCTACATTCAAAATTCCTTTTCTTCTATATTGTTGGACTGCACCTGAAATAATTGCTGAATCTTCCTCTTGAATCATGTCCTTAACCATCATTTTCCGTCCTCCAAGCTTAGTGTTCTCATCTTCAACCGCGCTTGGAACTCCATCGAGTTTTTCAACCTTCACCAAGCTCCCTGCTAATCCCATCTGAGCTGCCACAATTTCTACAAAATTCAACAAAACTTTCTAATATTAGCTTAATGAAATATCATTAAAACTAGTGAGAAAATGATTTTGAAAAGAGCTTAACTTATAATACCTCGGTGGGTATATATATGTGCACTGGCGTCTCTTAAATGTAGAAAAACCAACACAAGTAGAAAGCTTACAAGCCTTATGATCATCACCATTTTTTGTCTTCCTTTCTTCTAATTAGGGTATACTTGTTCAACGACAAGACGACAGATCGAGAGGAAACAAAGTGAAAGAGAAGAGGGTCTTTAAATTTATAGAGTCCAAGCCATGCATGCAACGAGGAGGGGTTTGTCTTGCTTTTTTTTTTTTTCATTTTTCATTTTTATATTTTTGCAAGTCCTGCCCGTCCCCATACAAATTACCTGTCTGCCTGTTGTCGGTTTTAAAAGAAATTAATAAACAATTTTGCCACCAATATTACTTGTCATTTATAAGGATTAGACTACATCGATCACTTAATATTACAATGTAAAATTGTATTTAAATAAGAGGAAATTTAATTTTTGTTGTTATTATTTGTGATCAATAAGGTCTATGTTGTTTCATTGTACTATATAAATATAATTAGGGCATACTTGGTGTGCTGCACTGGAAAGGACTAGCACACCATACAGTACTAAATTAGTATTGTACGGCGTTTGTTACATTTTATAATCGTATTAAGTTATACGTCGTATTAATTTTATACAATTTGAACCATATTAATCTATACGGTTGTGAGATGTGTTCCACAATCATATTGGATTTGAATATTTAAAAAATATATATATATATATATCAAAATACAATAATAACATATATGAATAGCATTTTCCAGTTAAAAATCACTTTTTTACCGCGTGTTGTAAGCAGTCAGTAATTGTCTCGGTCATGGATGTGCATGTGCATGCGCATAGCATTTTCCAGTTACAAAACAAATCCCTATTATTTCAGGTTGAATCAAAATTATTCATCTAGTACTTTTCCATTATATATATGTTCCGTGTTAGTGAATAAAGGTATTGTTGTTTCTTCAAAAAAAAAAAAAAAAAAAAAAAAGGTATTGTTGTACTTTTAGATTCAAATAATTTGTAGGAAGTGTTTTTTTTTTTTTTTCCTTAATATTTTTTTTAGAGGAGCATTTTTGTAATTTTGTAGGGATTTGTTTGTAATTTCAATGGATGATATGATATAGTCAATTTAATTTTTTTTAATATTATATATAAGAATATTATAATAGTATTTCTCAACAAAATTACTTAAGTTAGCGGAAAATATTAAGATTATGGTCTAAAGGAACTAATTTGATACAAATTAAAACAAAATCAACTATTTTATTTGTAAAAGAAACAAGGGGAATGTTATCTAGCTTTTTCATTTGTCTTTCTCATTTACCTTTCCCATTCATTGTTTGACATGTATATAATTTTTCAGTTAATAAAAAGCTCTCACTTTTTGCTGCAAAACGTGTTTACGTCTTTACCTCTTAAATAAGAGATTTTTATTAAATGAAAAAATGTATACGTGTCAAGCAATGAGTGAGAAAGGTAAATGGGAAAGGTAGATAGCATTCCCCAAGAAGGAATAAGGTCTTAATTGCCTAATTCTTTAAGTGCTTGTTTGGTTGAGCTTTCTATGCCTCAAATGGTCTATAAATGTCTATTTGAGTTTTTTAGAGTTGTTTGGTTGGGCTTTTAAGATTGTCTATTTTAAATTGAGTAGAAGTTAGTAGAGTTTAAACTTCGACTAGGTAAAAGCTCATGGGGAGATGCTTCTCCAAATAGACAATTTTTTTTTTATAAAAAAAGTCTGTCAACCAAACAACTATAATTTTTTTTTCAAAAACTTTATTTCTAATAGATCTACTGTAAGTAGATCTTTTACCAATAGAGGTTTTTCAAAAACCTAACCAAACAAGCTCTAAGACCCTTTGATGAAATTAATAATTCTTCAAAATACATGGATGATTATAATATTTTTCCTTTCTGAAGTAAGATGTCCTTACATTGACTACCTACAAATAGTAAAAGTGATTTACAGCTGCCAGCTGAGAGATGGGATTTGGCACAGTTTCTTAAGGTAGTGGAGGCTACCCTTACATACAAATATCACAGATTATTAATTGATTAATTAACAGGGTTGCTAAGTATGAAGAGATAGCTTTATTTTTTTTACTAAAATAAATTGGTAGCTCTTGAGGTTTGACTGGTTGTAACAAGTAGTACATGCAGGGGAAGTTGGGAACAAGTTGTGCTTTTTTTTTTTTCTTTTTTTTTTTGGTTTATAACTATATTAGAGCACCCCACATGCTATCTAGTGAAGTAGAGAGACATATATAGTAGCTCACTTTATAAATTAAATGTTATTTATATTTATATCTTTGGCACTTTGACCCCCTTCAAATATCAGAATTTAATAAAAAAAAATTTCAATATGTAGATTGTAGGGTATCCCTAATATAAAAACAGTTAGCAAAACTTGGTTTATATTTATAAACTGGTCAGAATATTAAAATGAAAAAGGGAAATTGGTGATTGGAAAATGTAGATACCAAGAGATCAAATTCAAAATAACAGATTGACGCATTGAATAACTAACTATTAATTAATTTTGTGGTTCAGCCATTAAAGTTAACAACTTTTAGAACACGAGGGTGTGTGTAGTGCTCTAGCTCCAACTTGATTATCGATCATAGTGAACAATACCTGGAGAATGGTGTAGTGTGTCGTCAACGCAAAACTCTCTCTTCTTTATTGACGGTGATCAAAATCAGTTGAAGAATTAATGCTGAATTCGTATGAAATTTAAAACGTTTTCACATTTCTTTTACCTTGGAAGTTGGAAACTGGTTTAATCGAAGAAGACCACTTGCATAATAATCATTAATCAATTGCTTTACCATACTATATAAAATGTGTTAAAGATTTGTGAGTACTGTTTTTTTTTTTTTTTTTTTTTTTTTGATGGATGGAGCACCTGAAAATCTAGTAAACCAGATCCAGGGCAAGGTTACAACCAAATTGGGACTCCACAATTAAGACTAATCGAGCACAAGCCCAGAATAGAGTCCCACAACGGGAGAAAAACGCCCACACAAGAGTGGGAATACAAACAAACCAGAAATTAAACACAAAACACATAAAAAACGAACAGTAGACCGAATGGAGGAGAGATCCATGCCGCCGGTGAAGACCCACCATCGACGTCGCCGACCAAACACGCCGGAGGTGCCAGATCAAAACCCAAACACCACGCCGATCAAACCCCCATCAGCACCACGCTCGACTCCGCAAAGCACATAAACCGACCAAGCAAAACCCAAAGTCAGTGAAAGGAAGAAACCCAAGCTGCCGGTGGTGTCCCGGCGGAGAGGATGGGGCACCGAGGCCTCCGATCAGACAACTCACGTCGATAATCACACCAGATCTGGCCGGAGATCGGCCGATCTAACAGCTGCCGTCGTTGCGAGGACAAAACATCCCTCCCTGTGACACGAAAGAGATTTCCAGGCGACGAATAGGGCCGTCATAGCAGCCGCCGGAATCCCCCATCTGACCGGGCCAGCCAAGCAAAGGAAGGGAGGAGAACCATCGTTGCCGGCTCCCGCTGCCACAGCGAGAGACCGGCGACGGAAATCATGGAGGCGGTGAGGAACTTGTTTCAGAGAAAAGAGGAGAGAAGAAAAGAAGAGAGAGGAAATACATTAATATTAACAGTTCATTTGTGAGTACTGTTAGTACTAATAAGTTCGGTGGATAATTTTTGTTACGTATACATTTCATAATATTTTTATCGATAAAACTTCCATAAAAATGTTTAATATTATTTGTTTTAAGTATTGAATATAGCTTTTGTCAAATATATATATATATATATTGAATATAGCAGTCCATGGGCGTAGCTCAGCTTGTAAATTGACGAGTTTAGGGTTTAGTCAAATGACTCACAAGTCAACGGCTTGAATTCTACTGATGATAAAAAAAACTTCGAAAAAAATACATAGTCTAGATAGGTGAATAGATAGATATAAAAAAAAAAATAAAAAAAAATAATAAAAAAAAAAAGTATTGAAATAGATTGACGAGATAAGAGGGATCCATTGTATACCTCTGACGCCTATACCACGAGGTTGTGGGGGACGTACCCATAGTTTTTTTTTGCTAGAGTGGACTCAAACAAAACTATATATAACAAAAGGCGTAGGGCCATGCCATATCAAAAGTTTTAAAAATTATAAACCCCAATTTTTATTATTTTTTATACTTATGGCGTCGCCACTATATAAATATATATATAGAGAGAGAGAGAGAGAGAGAGAGAGAGAGAGAGAGAGAGAGAGAGAGAGAGAGAGAAGGCTTTTTTAGTCAAAAATTAATAGGGATTTTTTTTTGTCCAGCATTATCATTTTTATTGTTTTTGTCATCAAAATGGCTGCGACGACATAATTGCCCATAATTTTTTTCTTTACCTCTTCTCTCTATTTTTCTCTCATTTTCTACAAAAACTCTTTTTTTGTTCTCTCTCTCTCTCTCTCCTTTTCTCTCTCACGCTCTCTTCTTCTTCTCTCTTTCTCTCCTCCACTCTCCTCACGTCTTCTCTCCTTCTTCTTCTTCTCTTTCTCTACTCTCTTCTCTTTCTTTTTCATATTTTTTTTCCGGGTTTTTTAAAAAAGAATTAGATTTTTTTTAAACAAAAAATTTCAAATTTCATTTTTTTCAAAGAAAATTTCTAGATTTTAGGGTGGTTGTTGTGTTTATGAATGATGGGAGTTGTGTTTGTGTTTGGGTTTGGGTTTTGTTAAAAAAAAATTCAAATTTTTATTTTACAAAAAAAATTCAGATTTTATTTCATTTTGTTTTTTTAATTTTTTTTTTAGATCTCGTTTTTTGTTTAAATTTTTTGTGTGATTGTGTTTAAATTTTTAGTGTAGTTGTGTTTAAGTTTGGGTTGTGATTGTGGTTGTGTTTAATTTTCATATTTTTTAATTTTTTTTTTTTCAGATCTCCTTTTTTTTTTCTTTCCAAGTTGTGGGCGTGTTTTATGAATGGGGTATGGTGATTCTCAATGATGAGAATCATGGCTATGGACAAAGGTCTTGACAATTCAAGTCAAAAGGAATAATTGTTAAGTTTTGGCTCGTATTCTCAAATGAACCCATTGTGAACCAAATGAGACTCAACTAATGTGTTACTTCCTTAAGACGTGGGAAAGCGTTTGGAAGTTGAAGATGGTGTTTGAGGGAGGTTTGAAGACCATGAAGAACTGAAAAAGAGATAATCGTTGTGGATAGCATGGTGGATTTGACAGCGATGGTGACAACAGTTTCGGGTTCGTTTTAGCACATGAATCGCGGTTTTCTAGGTGATATAATTTCAGATGACTTGTAACAATTTAGGAAGCAGATGCACAACCATGACCCGAATCGTAGTCAATCATAAGCATATGTGGAACGGGAAATCTTTAGTGGAAAAGGAAGTAATTTATTTTTGGAAGTTCTTATGCTTGAAGGAAAATGATTTCTCTTTGCAAAATGAATTGTCATAAAAGGAGATAGTATTTATATGACACAAGTAAGTCTTGTACATAATTATCACCATTAATTAATTTACAATAAAAAAATTCCTAGAGAAAATTAGAGAGAGTCCAATTTCCTAGAAAAAAAGATTTTAGAGATGGTTTATTTTCAGTTTTTATGGATAATATTCATCCTACTGTGAATCTAAGGTATCTTTGGGACATTTTTAAGCCACTTGGTCGAGTTAGGGATATCTTCTTGTCCAATGGACAAGGGTCGAGAAGAAGCAATTACGCTTTTATTAGGTTCGCAACTATAGATGAAGTTGAGAAGGTGGTCAAACTGTCCAATGGGATGCATGTTAATGGATGGCGGATTGAGGTGAAGGAAGCTTCTTTTAGGTGGGATTAAAGAAGGAGAGGTGGGAGGTCTGATAATGGAAAAAAAGCATATTCAGTTAGTTCACATGTTAGAAAGTCGGAAGTCTTGAATGCTAATATGGGAAGAAAGAGGACCTTTGCAGATGTGGAAGCTAAGGGTGAAAATAATGAAGATTCTGGTGATGGTTTAACGAAAACTAAAGTTGAGGTGGTAAACAAGGTTAGTTGGGATGGTGATAAAGAGAATGATTCATGGCTTTTGAAATGTGCAATAGGGGTTCTTAGGAGATTTGAGTCTCTAGAGTTAATCAATGGTTGGCGAACTGGGGTATTTTATTTAATTCTTCGTATCTTGGCGATAAATTAATATTGTGGAGATTTGAGTCTGATCAGGATTATTTAGGCTTCATTTCAAACAGTTCTCTTTGGGATGACTACTTCGTTTCTATGGAGAAATGGTCGTTCTCAGCGGTGGCAAAGTCTAGAATTGCTTAGGTAAATTGTGTCGGTGTTCCTCTTTGCTATTGGAGTTCGGAGTTCTTCCATATGATTGGTAAAGAGTTTGGCATTCCTTTAATCATTGATGATGATACGTTATTTAAAAGAAGGTTACATAAAGGAAGGATGTTAGTCCTTATGAATTTTGATAGTTCTTGTCCAAAGTTCATCACGATTAATGGCAAGAGGGGATCTTTCATGCTGATGATGGAGGAGGATGACAATTCGGTAGAGCAGCAGTGGATTGAGAGCTTCTTGGAGGTTGGTGATGGGAATCTGAGGAGGCAGCAGAAGGGGAATGGTCTAAAGGTGGGTGGGAATACGAACTGTCAGCCACAAATCTCTAATATTAAATGTAAAGAATGTGTGGAAGTAGGTGATAAAAGAGAGTGGCAAATTATAAGTGTCGGTCCAAATGGTAGAAGTTTAGTTGGAGGCTTGTGATTGGTAAACAGCGTCAAACCAGTTTTGGGGAAAGGGGACAGTGGTACATACATTGATAAAGGTAAGAAGCTGATGGTGCCTTTTTTAAAACCCAATCGAAGTTGCTATTTTGATTTCCATTCAAATTTAAAGCATAAGCTAGTGTTAGGAAAAATAAAAGAAGTTAATGCATCTAATGATCAAGTCTCTTCTTCTGAATCTAAGAGGGGTCCTTTTATCAATTCTTTTAAGGTTAGTGATGAGTGCTCAAAAGTGAAGACGTCTTTTAATGACCCATCTATTGTGGATATTGGTATGGATCAAGATCATGGGTCAAGCTCATCTTTATCTAACGTGGTTCCTATGGACATTTCGGGCTTAGACCAAGAGCAGGGGTCGGACCTATCTAAATTGGGCTCTGTTCCAGTAATTGAGTCTAGTGATATTGGGTTCCATATTGATTTAGGCAGTGGGTTAGTGCCTATCCAAAAACAAAAGAGCAGGGGAAGAAATGGGAACCTTAAAATCAAACCATATAGCAAGGAATCAAAAAAGATTCAGTTAATGATGAAGAAGGGATTATTGAGAACAAGTCTAATCAATAAGAGGTCGAATCATTTTCAAAACTTGGTTGTCAATTGGATAGAGCTTTTTCGAAGAAGGGAGTTGCAGGACACATAGGTGAGGAATAACTATGACAAAGAAATTAAAGAAGGTGAACTAAGAGTTAAGGAACATAGTGATGTAATTCAGCCAGTAGAGGGTTCATTGTTGGTGGAAAAGGCAACATCAATTAATACATTTCAAGGCTCTGTATCTAATGTCTCAAAGGTGTAGAATGTTAACATGATAGATTCCAATGAATGCATGTCAATAGATCGTTTGGGGATTGATGTAGTGGATATAAAAGGTACCATGGTGATGTTGAATCGAGAAGATGAAATTACAAGGGTGATCGAAACAGGTAATGCTCTTTGTTTTGATTTTGAAGGAAGAGAGGTCTCGGTTAGGGAGGAACTGAGGAAAAAGGAGTCGGAGGATGAAAAGAGTTATATGGAGTCAACTATCTGAAAGTGTTTGTGTTTTAGGTAAGGGTGTTGTCTATTTATAATCTTAATTATATCATGGAATGTTAGAGGCCTTGGTAAAATTTAAAAGAGAAGGGTTGTTAGGGGTTGGTTAATAAATTCAAACCATCGGTATTATTTTTACAAAAGACTAAGTTGAAATGCTTCGACAGTAAGTTAATAGGTGCTATACGCGGTCCTTTCCTTACAAGGGGAGTTGGAGTGGATGCAATAGGGTTATCAAGAGGATTAATCTCTTTGTGGAATGAATAGCAGTTTGTGGTGTCTTTGTGCATTTCCAATAACATAAGTATTTTGCTAGTGGGTGAGTTAGCTGTGACAAGACAGATAGTCGGCTTTTGTAATGTGTATGCACCTTGTGTGGAATCTGAGAGGAAGATGTTGTGGAATGAGTTGGTAACTTCAATGAATTCTTTCTCTATTTCGTGGGTTGTTAGGGGTGACTTCAATATGGTACTTGATGCTTCAGAAAGAAAAGGTCTGACTTAGAATGTGGGGTTGATGAGGAGTTTTAATGAATTTCTTTCCAAGGCTATGGTGGTAGATTTACCGTTACATGGTATGTCTTTTACTTGGACTAACTCAAGAGCGGAGGCGGCTTGGTCAAGAATAGACCGCTTTCTTATCTCTCTGAGCATCCTTTTAATTTTTCCAAATTTAAAACAATAAGGACTACCAAGAAGCTTATCGGACCATAATCCCAGTATCGGGTGACAGAAAAGAGGATTGAGGGCCACGTCCATTTCGTTTTGTTAATGTGTGGTTGGAAGATATTAAGATGATGAAAAAGGCTATGGCTAGATGGAAGGAATCAGTTGGTTATGGTTCTAAAGGGGCAATTCTTGCAGTAAAAATAAGGGGTTCAAAAAGAAGAATGAAGAACTTGTTATCTAATAAGATACCGACTATTTCTGTGGTTAGTAAGGCGGAGGAGAGGTTGGATTGGCTTGATAAGAAAGCTTTACGGGTTGGATGGTCTGAGAATTTTCGAAAGGAGAGGCTTTCTCTTCTTGAGGAAATTTGGGGTGGAATTAGGAAGGAAGAGCAAGCATGGAGACAGAAATCAACAGTGAAGTGGTTAAATGAAAGGGATAGGAACTCAAAAAAATTTCACTTGGTGGCGGATAGGAGAAGGAGAAGAAATTTTATTAGGGACTTGGTGTTTGATGGGATTGTGGTTAAAAATCTGAAACGAATCAAGAAAGGGATTTTTAATTACTTTCAGGATCATTTTCAAAGCATGGATTGGCAAAGACCAAAGTTGTGTGGATTGAACTTTAATATACTATCAATGGCCGAGAATGAGGGCCTTGAGGCTGAGTTCTCTGTGGAAGAAGTTTGGGATGCAATTTGTGGGTGTGATGGTAATAAAGCACTGGGACTGGATGGTTTGAATCTAAATTTTATTAAAAAGAATTGGGAGGAGATAAGGGAGGATTTCATGGTGTTTATTAAGGAATTTCATAGGGATGGTTCTGTAGTCAAAGAACTAAACTCCACTTTTATTGCATTGATTCCTAAAGTGAAGAGACCTACAACATTGGGGGACTTCAGACTAATAAGTTTGGTAGGATTGATGTATAAAATATTGGCTAAGATTCTTTCTAATAGAATCAAATGGGTGATGAATTTAGTTATTGGTGAGTTTCATATGGCCTTTGTTGAGGGGAGGCAAATTTCGGATTGTTTTGCTGTAGCTAAGGAGATTATAAATAGGTGGAAATGTGAGAATGAGGGTGGAGTAATAATTAAGCTTGATTTTGAAAAAGCCTATGACAGTATTGATCATGGTTTTTTGGATGATATTTTGGGTTATATGGGATTTGGGGAGAGATGCTGTAGGTGGATTAAAGAGTGTGTGTCTTCGCCATTGCTATCAGTCTTGGTTAATGGGAGTCCTACTCCATAATTTGGAATCAAGAGAGGATTGAGACGAGGGGATCCTCTATCCCCTTTTTTGTTCAACATTATTGCTGAAGATCTCAGTTGTCTGTTCATTAAAGCAAATGATATGGGTTTGTTCCAAGGGGAGGATTTTAGAAGAAGTGGAGTCTGTGTCTCTCACCTTCAATTTGCTGATGACATGATCATTTTTGTTAAGCCAAAGGTGGTGAAACAAATTATAGGCGTGTACAATATTAATATGGGGGGGGGGGGGGGGGGGGGGTGAATAAATTTTAACCACTTTTACCCAATTTTCGTTAGTAGGCAAGATTACGAAAATACCCCTAACTAGTCAATATAATATGGCAAGTGTAATATGTGCGGAATATTAAATAACACTTAATATTTACGTGGAAACCCTCATGGGAAAAACCACGGGCTAATAAGTGCGTCACACTCGAACCTCGAATCCACTAAATGTGTTAAAGATTACAACCTAATCCTGGTATATAATCATACACCTACCTAATCCCTGTATGAGTGAACCTAGTCCAATTGCTTATGATTTACGCAACTTAATCCCAGAAGCCACACAAGTCTTACTTCTCAAAGAAGAGATAAAAACCTATGTGAATATATGATAATATTCAAAGAGAAAATAAAGCTAGGGAACCTTAGATGCTTATCTAGGATGATAATATGTAATAAATACAATCCTAGATATCAATAGCTAAATGACATGTCAAAAAGCTTAGCTAAACATAAATTATAAAAACCTAGATAGCTATCACAATACAACACTCAATCAATTCATCACAAATAATCTCTATCTTGTATCTAGCATATGATCTTAAAACATACAAGTAAATAAAGAGATGATTTGACAAGAAAGATACTAAAATTAGATGAAGTTAGTAAAAATCTTACCAAGCAAGTTGTGATGATACAAAACCATGAATGAATGATGCAAGGTGTTTTTTGATGCACAAAAGAATGTCTTTGAGTGTTCAAAGGAGAGTTCTTGAGAATTTTTCACTTGAAAAATGTTCTAAGGGGAAAACTATGATTTTTGGACTCTTAGAGCTGACCTAAAGGCAAAGAGGCATATATATAGGGTGCCAAAATGAAGTGACATCATTTTGAAAAGTGGCACTAATTTTGCCTTGGGTGCTATACGAGTCGCTGTACATAGAGCGACTTGTACAGCGCCTACCAAGGAAAATGAAGAACAATCTTCATTAGCGTTGTTCGTAGGGCACTTTTGAACAGAGACCCAACAGCGCCACAACTCTGTTCTTCTCGGGAAATAGAGTGTCGCTGTATGTAGTGTTGTACGTACAACGCTTTGTACAGTGCCATGTAAAGCGACCCAATAGTGACCAATTAAATGCTTTAGGTCTGTATAGTGCCTATGCCAAGCCTTACCAAGTCTCAGATAGGCGTTATTCAAATAGCGCTATGTATAGCGCTTTGAACAGCGCCCAATATAATGATGCATCCTAAATGCCTAAATGTGACACGGCAATAAACAACACATGATGCAATTATATGGGCAAGCATGAAAAGAGATTAATGAACATTAATGCACCTATAGAACATACACAATATACAAGATATACATATATGCATGAGTTGTGTATGTGTGCAACTACATCTCTTCATTTGCAAGTAAGCACTTAGAATTTTACCTTTGGAATGCTTCTTCTCTTGAAGTCTTGAGAGCCTAAGCTACCCTGACATCAAAACCACAAAATGTGGTTTGTCCACGAAATAAGCCAATCAATAAATGAGACCTTACAATCTCCCCCTTTGACTATTTCGTGACAAAACCACCACTTACAAGATCCTCACAACATAATTGAAGCTACGGGATAACAATGATATTCTACATTACAAAGAGATACTAAAAAGTAAAAACTTCAAGTCATCAATCTCTTGTAGAACCGCCAACCGTTCAACAACAACAAAAATTACACTTTCCAAAGCAAGTGTATGTGAGAAGATCAAGTGAACATTAAAACAAGCATTTGCATTCATGAATTTAAGTACAACATTATGTAATGAATGTTAATGCAATGCTCCCCCTTATTGGGTTACTCCCCCTCAATTTGTAGCCTCCCAAAAATGCACAATAGCTATTACAATAGCAACTCCCCTTACCACATCCTACTCCCTCTTTTTGTTATGATATAGGCAAAGGAGTAGTCCCAACTGGGTCACTTATAGCAAAGAGAGATAGTAGCAGACTAGATATTTCCATAATCATATAAGCCACTTTATGCACTCAATTAATTGGAGAGAAACAAGGAGATTTATTTTATTGAAAATGTGTGAATTAAAAATGCTTTGCATACAAGACATGTTGCATTCAAGTCCAAAATACAATGGTATCAGGCAAAGCAAATGACAAAGGTTTCCAATAAAATTCAAACCAATTTCACCATTTGTCAAGAGAGAAGCAAGGATATAGAGATTTCATTGATTTCAATTTTAAGAGCAATTATATCCAACTTTATAAGTGAAACATGGCATGAGCGACTTTGCACCCTATTTGATTTTTCCGGGAATGAAACCCGTATGATAGTAGCCATGTTCAACAAATAAAGAAAGAGAGACATTTGGATTGTAACATCCTTTGAATGGATACAAGATCCTTTATTCATTTTGAGTCCCATAAGCTTTTTCACACATTGTTTTGCATTTAAGAAATTGCAATCATTAATTCATGCTTTTTCAATGTCATTAGCATGTAAATTAAGAATCATCATGTCATGGAGATAACTATAGGTCATTCAAATTGTACTTCCTATGTAAATCTCCTAGCCTAAAAATGTATGTTTGAACATAAATATGACATGGATTGTAATTAAAGCATGGTTCACACTTATTAAAATAAAAGCATATATACATATGTGCAACCAAGCTTACTTTACAAATAAGGTTAAATTGCTTAAGATGTACCTAGAGGGGGGGGGGGGGGGGTGGTTGAATAGGTTTTTCGCCTAATTTCAATCCCTTGAACAAACTTACGTTTGTCCCTCAAGGTAGCCTTACATACAACACAAACAACACGGAATCATACCAAGACAAGTTTACATGTGATCATTCATACATTGTCTAAGTATCAACAAGTTGTATAAGGTATAAAAAAAATACAAAAACAATTAACAAGAATACTTGTATATCAATATATGTTCAATCATTACAAGTATATACAAATATCGATATACATAAAATTCTAAACAATATACAAAAGAAATGTAATTACAAATATGATCAAAAGAATAGATTTACAAATCACACTTTATAATATCTTGTTCCAATATACTTCACAATTAATTGATATGTCACAAGATAACAACATACACAAAAACAAATATAAAAGATAGAGATAGAAAGAATTAACACAAGGGATTTTTTAACGTGGTAAAACCTCAAAGGAGGAAACATCCACGGGTTGAATTACAACCATTGGGTACTATATATATTGGAAAGTAAATTAGAAATTCCACAAAGTGACCAATCGTAGATCACCAACCCATGTGGAGTCTATGTCTACCCAATCCCTATTGGAAGATACAAAATCTCTCAATGATGCGAAACCACCACATATTGGAAATCATACCTAACCAACATCGTTGGTAGATTAGATATTCCTCAAGAGTTCATACATATCCCATGTACCCCACTCTATCGGACTCTATGTCTAACCAAACATCCGGGCCTACCAATATATAAGTTAACTCTCTATACAAGGCACACTTGCCTCTAGAGAGCCTCCCTTGCATGACTATCCAAGTCCTCCCGACTCTAGCCATGACTTCTTGCTTATTTATCCAAGTCCTCAAGACTCTAGACAAGACTTCTTGCTTGGCCATCCGAGTCATCCCGACTCTAACCAAGACTTCATGCCTTTTACAAGGACTTCCTAGTGTGATCATGTGAATGCAAATGATGCAAACAATCAAAACATCATAGAACATGTGATCAATACATTCCATGGAACAATTAGATCTATAGATGTGAAAACACAAGCAATAGAAATCTAGATGCAAAAAACATGAATGAAAACCTAGAGCATGTGAAATCAACTAACACATAAAACTCCTAGATTCATTCACTCAAATAACTCTTGAACAATTCATATACATGAGGCACAAGTTCAAGATGTTATAAACATACATAAAAATGCTAGAATCACAAAATGTATTCAACAAGTATTCTAGCCAAAGATTTAGAGATAGGAGATATTGTTAAAAACAATTCAATCATAGATATCTCTAAAAACACATATAAAGGCTCTAATCCTAGATATCATCAATCAAGGATCAAAGACACATTTCAAATATTATTAATTATAAAATGAATCAATCAAGTCTCAAATAATCCTAGATGTCAATCTAATCACAATACAACTCTCAATCATGTGAAAAACAAAGAATCCAAGAATCTAGTCCACATGTGTCTCTAATTAGACTTCTTAATTAGATTGATTGTGAAACTATCTTTCTCAATAGCATTCACCATACATACACATACATATAGAAGAATAAACCCCAAGCAAATTGAAGGTTTAAAAAGATGAAATCACCAAGATATGAACTCTACCTTGATTTCACAAGCTGGTTCCGTTTTCTGAGTAGATCACTCTGAAAATCAATCAAACAGCTGCAAGATCACCTGGAAAAGGTAGAGGACTCAATTATGAACAATCTCCAACTTGAATCACTCAATTCTGACTTCGTATGAGAAAGTTATAGTATTTGGAAGTTGAGAAAATTGGAGAGAAAATTCTAAACAGGATTTCAAACTTTTTCTTCTTTAAAACAAATGGAGAGAGATGGAGGTATTTAAAAGGAAGGAGAGAGAAGAGGAATATCGACCAATTAGAAAATGCCATGTCACCCCTGGGCTGTGTGGGGCGTGTGTGGCACATGGGACCAGAGGGGTGATCTGGCCGTGTGGTACACGGCCTCCACACGGGATGGCCTAGCCAAGGCCAACAGCCATGGCTACTCCTCTCGCACACCTCGCACGTTCTTCGACCGTATTCAAGCCTCCGAACTCGGATTTTGAATCCATTTTTGGATTACGAATTGTGACTCCCTCACACACAACAAAGACTATGAAACTTTGACAAAAGGTTGAGAATTCATCTTGGAAAACGACGACGAACACAACTCAATGAATGAGAATGAAAAATAGCGTAGCTACATCGTTTGGACTCGAAACTAAATAAATGAGTAACCGAAATGACCGGGACTCACTAAGGAATCAATTAAGATCAAGTACAAGTCCAAAACACAAGAAACACAAACATACAAACACAAGTTCACATTTGAATGCCATTTCCTAGACATAGTCTTAGAACATGCAACTCTAAAATGTATGAGCATTTGAGTTCAATGCATGAGAATCCAAAACATGTGAATGTGTTATATAAATGGTGCACAACGATGCAAGGACACTTATGAATGATTTGTATATGTGTGTCTATGCCTTGTAAGAGGAATGAGGTCAATTATACCTTTGATGAGCAATAAAGCTAATTCCCCTTATCAAGCCACCATCTTGCATGCATTGTAGTTGAGTCTTTCTTTGAAGCTTTGAATCATCATCAATACGACCACTAAACAATACAAGATGAACAATGTTTTGATATGGAATATATGCCAACACAAACTAAAAACCTAACATACTTCAAGCAATTAATAAAGAAGCATAAGTTCTTTCAAATATTTTGCATGCATCAAGTATGGAAAAGCTCTCTTTGCTTGAGTTCCCCATATGGGGTCAATCACAAAAACTCATCATTCCATAAGACATATCCCAATAGATCTACTAAGTATTTTAAAACGAGTAGCATCTAAAGGTTTAATAAATAAGTCCGCTAGTTAATCATTGGTACCTACATGTTCAAGTACTATGCATTTATTCTCAACTAGTTCTCTAATGAAATGATGGCGGATGTCAATATGCTTAGTTCTAGAATGTTGAACCGGATTCTTAGAAATATTAATAGCACTCATGTTATCACAAAAGAGAGTGAGTGTACCTTGGTTGAATCTGTAGTCTACTAGCATTTGCTTCATCCAAAGGAGTTGTGTGCATCCACTCTCCGCGGCTATGTACTCGGCCTCAGCTATATACAAGGAAATTGATTTTTGCTTCTTGCAAAACCAAGAGACAAGGTTGTTCCCAAGGAAGAAGCAACTGTCCGATGTGCTTTTCCTATCATTGCAATTTCCTGCCCAATCCGCATCACTAAAGCCTGCAAGACTAGCATTAGTGTCAAACGAGTACCAAATCCCATAGTTGGAAGTCCCATTCATATAGCGAATGATTCTCTTAACGAAAGAGAGATGGGACTCTTTAGGATTCGATTGGTACCTAGCACACACACCCATACTGAAAGATATATTAGGTCTACTTGCGGTCAAATAAAGCAAGCTTCTAATCATACCCCAATATAGCATTTGTTCCACACTTTTACCATTAGCATCCTTGCTAAGCTTCAAAGTGATACTCATGGGTGTATCACAATGTTTGGCTTTTTCAAGACCAAACTTCTTCATTAGGTTTTTGGCATATTTGGCTTGGGTTATAAAGATCCCATCATTTAATTGCCTAATTTGTAAACCTAGGAAGTAACTAAGCTCACCAACAAGACTCACCTCAAATTCATGAGACATAACATCAACAAATTGTTGGACCTTGGTGTTGTTGGTGGAGCCAAACACTACATCATCAACATATATTTGAGCTATAAAAAGCTCATCATTGTCTTTCTTGATGAATAGTGTCTTGTCAACACTACCCCATGTGTAGTCATTGTTGACAAGAAATTAGGCACCCATACTAAGCCCTCGGTGCTTGTTTCAACCCATACAAAGCCTTTTTGAGGTGATAGACATGGTTTGGGGTGGTATGCACCCACAAACCCCTTGGGTTGTTCAACAAACACTTCCTCTTACAAGAAGTCATTGAGGAAGGCACTCTTGACATCCATTTGGTGCAATTTGAACTTGTGCACATAAGAGATGGACAAAAGAAGCCTAATAGACTCTAAACGGGCAACGAGAGCAAATGTCTCCTTAAAGTCGATACCCTCAATTTGAGAATACTCTTGTGCAACAAGTCTTGCCTTGTTAAGCACAATGTTGTCATCCTTATCGGATTTGTTCCTATATATCCATTTGGTGCCTATTACATTAGTGGTCTTAGGCCTAGGAACTAGAGTCCAAACCTCATTCCTTTCGAATTGGTTTAGCTCTTCTTGCATGGCAAGAACCCAAAATTCATCATTTAAGGCTTTATCAACCTTTTTAGGTTCTATTTGAGAGGTGTAGCATGTAAAGCTAATTAGATTAGTTATTTGATGCCTAGTCCTAACACCCTTATTAACATCTCCAATAACATCATCTTTGTTACGTATTCTTCTAACCCATGGAGTGTGTTCATTAGAGTCAAAGTGAGGAACTCTATCAATAGGTTGTGTGTCATCATCAACAACATTAGACGTCCCAACATTAAGAGTCACAACTCCAAAGGAGAATCATCACCAAAAATAACCTCCTCCTCATGATTAATAGATTTTAGCCTTGTATCATCAATGACAACATTGGATAATTCCATAATGGTTCGAGTCTTTAAATTGAAAACTCTATAGGCTCTATTATTGAAGGCATAGCCAATAAAGATACCTTCATCACTCTTAGCATCAAATTTTCCAAGTTGATCACGGTCATTTAAAATGTAGTATTTGCTTCCAAAAGAGTGAAAGTAGCTAACATTTGGCTTTTTACCTTTCCATAACTCATAGGAGGTATTTCTAGTTATGACCCTTAGGAAAACTCTATTTCCTATATAGCAAGCCGTATTGACAGCTTCAGCCCATGGGTTCCTAGGGACATTGTTGCTAATCTACATCACATGGGCCATCTCTTGAAGGACCCTATTTTTCCTCTTAACAACTCCATTTTGTTAAGGTGTCCTAGGAGCCGAAAACTCATGGGAGATGCCAACACTATTGCAATACGTTTCAAACATGGCATTCTCAAATTCCCTCCCATGGTCACTTCTAATCTGTTTTATGCTTTTAATGTTTGAGTTCATTTCATTTTGAATTTTAGTACAAAGCATTTTAAACTTGTCAAAAGTTTCAGATTTTTCTCTAAGAAAATATGTTCATATGAACCTAGAGAAATCATCTACACAAACAAAAATGTATCTCTTTCCACCTAAACTCTCGGTTAGCATAGGACCCATAAGATCCATGTGGAGAAGCTCTAGGGGCTCTTTGGTGGAGAGATACTTACCCTTTTTGTGCATGCTTTTAGTTTGTTTTCCATGTTGGCAAGGTCCACAAACGCCATTGGCTTTCTTCCCAAGCTTAGGAAGGCCACGCACACAAACTTATTTAGGATTCGTAAATCTCTAAAGTTCATGTGGCCAAGTCTTTCATGCCACAACTCGATTTGCTCATCCGTGGACACATTGTTTGAGACTATTCTAGCTTCAAGACAATAACAATTGTCGCTAGATCTCATACCTTTCAACAAGGTTTGTCCATCGGGCTTTAGGATAGAGCAATCATCACTTAGATGAGAAATGCTTATCAAATTGGCTTTCAAGCCATCAACAAATAAAGCATTGGATAAGAAGGGTAATCCAGGAACGGAAATGGTTCATTTCCCTATGACTCTCTTTTTGGATCTACCACCAAAGGTGACACATCCTCATTCCTCCATAACAAGAGTCTCGAAGAAACTCTTATTTCCTATCATGTTCCTAGAGCACCCACTATCTAAATACCAAAAGTCAGAAGAATTTGCCTTTAAGGCTATTTGAGCAACATGGCAAACATTTTCATTCTTTCTAACTCACTTAGGTAAAACATTTTCTTTCCTAGTGCTCTTTGGTACATAGGCTCTAGATGTCCTAGGATCATGCAAATCAATCTTATTATTTCTAGGAACATGCATCATGGCTCTATTCTTTTTCTTCTCAATCATACTTCTAGTTTTACACATTTTAATATAACGAAAGCACCTTGGTCTAATATGACCATCAAAACCACAAAAATGACATATAGGAATGAAATAAGGGATCATACCATGTCATTATGCTTGCATGGGAGCCTTCCCTTGTCTTTGTGGTTGTCTTGGTTGTTGATTCAGATTTCTCCTTCTTTGTTGTTGACTAAGACTTGGTTGCATCTGAGGTTGATCTTGCATGATTGACCTCTTCCCTTTTTGAGCCATTTGTTGAGGAATGTTGGCTTGAGGTTGCCTTCTTGGCGCCACCTTCATTTGTGAACTTTTAGAACATTGTCCTAAATCTATCTTATTCCTAGGAGTTTACACCGGTGAAGCTTCTTTGTTGCCCAAGCTCTTAACAAACACGGTCTTCTTAGAGGAGGAGGTCTCCTTACCATCTTCAAACCCAAGACCTCTCTTGTCATATGGACTTTTTCCAACACCAAGTATGTGGTCTAGTTTTTCGGTGCTAGAGGCCATCTTGTTCATTGACTTTTTAGCTTCATCAAGCTCCCTCTTCAAACCTTCTTCATTCCTCTTAAATAAGGCTAACTCCTCTATTAGCTTATCCTATACCTTTTTGGACCTTTCCACTTGTTCATTTAAGTGGTCAATGTGAAGTGAAAGCTATAGATTTTCTTCTCTCAACCTTTGAATCTTTTTTCTAGTTTTCATCCCTAGGTTTTTAAACTTTGTAAGGTATTCAACAAGGACCTCTTTCTCCACATATCCATTTGTTGAGTTAGAGTCAGAGTCATCTTCTCTTGAGTCATTTTCCCTTTGACTCTCTTCCTCTCTTCCTCTTTTTCACTAGCACTTTTGCTCTTATGAGAGGAGGCAAATGCTAGGAAGTTAGCCATGAGATCCTTATCACTCGAAGACTCATCTCCTTCATGGAGTCATCACTACTTCCACTCCAAGTGGCGGCCATCACTTTTCCCATCTTCTTTTCATTGTGATTAGCACATTCGGGAGCAAAGTGACCTATCCCACCACACTTAAAGCTTCGGACCCCTTTCCTTTCAGTCCTCTCTTGCCTAGGCTCAAACTTCTTGAAGGGACCCTTTTTCTTCAAGTCTTGGCCTTTTTATCCTAATCCCTTCTTCCCGAACTTCATTACCTTATTGAACCTTTTCACAAATAAGGCAAGGTCTTCGTCCGAGTCATTCTTTACCTCCTTTTTATCCTTAGATGCCTTCAATTCCCTTTTGCCTTTTAGGAGGTGTGGAGATAGGAGCCTTCCTAGACTCATAGGCGAGGAGTCTTTCAATTACCTTACTCAACTTCATGTTTTTAAAACCACTATTTTCTTCTAAAGCCGTAACCTTTGATTCAAACCTATCGGGGAGAGATCTCATAATTTCTGCTTGACTCTCCTATCCGAATATGGGTCATCGAGTTGATGGCTTTGATTGACAATATCCATCAACTTAACTTCAAAGTCATTGAAGCATTCGTCCTCTCCCATCCTAAGCAACTCGAATTGCTTTTGGAAAACTTTAAGCTTCGAATCCTTGACTACCTCGGTGCCTTTATGTGCAACCTCTAGGATATTGATGAGGCAATCATTGACGCCTATCAAAAAGGCATTTCTTGGTTCTAATTACCTCACAAATGCAATGAGTCAAAGGACTAGTATAACAAGTAAGCAAGGGTCTCATTCCACAAGGAGATGGAATCCGTTAACTATATTTAGTTCTAGAGTTTATGAAATCAATATAAATGGAATGTGGTGTGGTGTGTGGAGATGTGAACTACCTAACTAACTAAAGTTATAAATGTAGTCGGGTGTCTTGGTTATCTAATTAGTCTACTACTAATTAAGTTAATCTACTCCTAGGTGCAAGACACCCGAACTACGAAAATAATGGTGGATGGGAGATAAGCAAGATATGAGACACACGTGGGATATCGATTTACCAAACACAATATGCAAATCATGAAGATTGTTTATCATGTGAATCTGATTAATCCAGTAAAGGGTTCGTTCTTTTGATTAGGGAATTACCGAAATCATGTCATCACTCTCCAAATCGGAAGAGTGATTGTGTCTAGGGTTTAGACCTATTAAGCACAAGAACATATGAACCTAAGCTAAGTGGCAAGTCATGCCCACATAAGATAATTCCATTCCATAGAGCTAATAGCCAAGATTATGCAAGGAACGGTTGTCCAAGCACAATCTCAACTCCCAAGCACTCTAATCATTCTAAACACATGCATAGTAAATAATCTATCAACATACATACATAAATGAGATATTTGATTACAACTACTCCTAATCATTTAATTAATCTACTCCTAATCTCATCCATACATACATATCAATATATAATCATTCATACACATGAATATCATAATAAGAGATTACTCAATATACAACTAAGGAATGAATCAATACCAAATCAAAGCTAAGAACAATACAAACATATATTTACATAAGGGTTGGTTACAAATACTCCCAAATGGGTTACACATCAATAGAAATACAAAGAGATGAAAAGTTAGAAATCACCTTTGAAGACAAGCCTTCAAAAGCTCTTCCTATCTATGAAACTCCTATGGCTTGTCACACAAGCCCTCTTATCTCTGCATATCTACTCTCCATGGAAGGCTTGGAATTGCTCTCTCTCTTTTGTTATGTTCAATCCAAGAAAAGGGTTTCTTGGAGCAAGGGGTTATGGTGCACCCTTAGAAAGAGAGACAAAAGGATGTATATATAGGTTGGAGATGTTTAGGGCAAGAATGGGTAGTGAAGAGACCAAAATACCCCTGAAAATATCATCATTTCAGCTCTAACGGGGGCCTGGCGAGTTTGTCCCGTGGGTTCTTTCCTATGGAGGTATACCGCTGTGGTTTTCCAGTGTGGATTCTGGGGATTCATACCTTCTGGTACGCAGGTTCATTCCCGCGGAATGAATCAGCGATGGTCTTCTTCATACATATTTGCCCTATTTTGCCCACATTAGGTATAAACACCTTCCCTGTGGGATATTTACCTGCACATAGCTAAAACACATTTTATATACACAAAAGTGCTTGAAAATGAACACAAAAGATAGGAAAAGGAAGCGCTAAATGTGAACATTTTGAGCGTGATCAAACCCCCAAACCTAACTTTTGCTCATTCTCGAGCAAAACTAAAAACAAAAAGCAAACAAATAAACAATAAAACTCTAAAGCAATGAACATAGAAACTAATTAGTCCACTGTCATGGGAGAAATGATGGCACTTAGCACATGCCACAAGCCTTTTAAACTCCTAGGTGTCCCTAGTAGGAGGAGTATAGTCTCCTGAGGGTTTACCGCTACGATACCCACAAACGTAACTCTACAAAGCAAAAGGTTGAAATGCAATCCATATATACCAAGCAAATGTTAGGATTATGCTCAATAGCAAGAGTGTAATATTGTACTTGACAATCTTTTCATATTAATAAAGTGATTTCTGTTTTAACAAAATCTTATAGCATTTATTATTATAATTGTCAAAGTAAATAATTATAAGGTCAAAAGGCTATGAGAAAAGAAGAATTATTCGTATAACTGGATATGTATGAGGTAGACACAATTCTTTAGTTAGTCTTGAATAACGTTCACAACTTAAGTTAAAGGTTGGGCACCTTTATCTTGTTAAACTTATATAATTCTTTTACTAGCATTTGAGTGGGATCAAATGTGTTATGATGAGTCTAAAATCATCGAAGGGTCTTCGAGTAAACGAATCTAGTACTAGGTGCATTGAATTGGATCACAATGAAATACTTTTTCTAGAACCGTCAATAGATAAAAGATTTTTCATTATCATGACAATCGGAGAGTCTATCTTAATCCTCAGATAAATGATGGAATTATGGTTACAAGTGTTATCATTTGAGCTATCAATGAGTACGATTATATAGCATAGTCTATCCTCGATAGTTTGGTGGTATTCATTTGCTAATCGATAGAAGACTTCATTTATAGATATGGACATCGTGGCTCCATTTATTAAATGTGAGTAGAATATCATCATATGGATGCTTTGTGGTTTTAGATATTAAATGTTAACGTTGAGTTTCCAATAGTGTCTATTGAAAGATGACTTCAGGACAAGTCATAATACATATCCAAGTTCAAAGTGTGGTCATATGAGTAAATATGCTAACTTGGAGAGCTATAGGTGGTCTATGAGCTCTTGGCAATTACTGATATTCGTCACGAGGATTCACTTTCTCCTATAACATTGTCTAGGGTATGAATAAGAATCGTTAACTTATTCCATCTTTATTTAAGAGTGCAATTTTAGTTTTTTAGTGGAATGAACTAAAATTAATAGATTGAACCTAAATGATTCATTTGTTGATTTTGATTGAGTTATATCTATTAGAGCTTAAATTTAGATAGACCCGCCAAGATCCCCAATCCACACGGACTTGCATGAATCACTTGATATATTCTATCAGACTATTTATGGGTCCATGTGGAATTGTATTTAATATATTAAGAATATAATTTGCACATTATTTATTTAATGGGCTGTTTAATTATATTAATATATTAATTAAAGGCATGTGGGCATTTTATTAAAGTCCAAATGGATTTAATAAAATAAGAAAAACAATATATGGCCCAAGTTATAGTCATGGGCGGCAAGGCTATATTTATTAGCCCATTATATTGTTTTATTTTATTATTTAATTAAATGGAAATTAATTAATATGTTAATTAATTATTTAATTAAGAATCAAATCTTTTTCTGATTAGGAAATATGTTTCCTAGTAGTATACTACTATTAGTAGTATATTAAATATAAAATACTTTATTTGTTTAGTTAAATTAGGAAGTCTTTTATATGGTCACAAATTCACTAAAGAGTTGGATTAGGGTTTGAATTCTAAAAAGTCTTTTGTGGAAACACAAATCCTATTTGGAAAAGGATTGCGGTGACCACCTTGTTTAACAAGGCAAGAATTCGGCAACCCTAAATTTTTTATGCTAAAATTCGGTCCCTATATAATACAAGGGATAGAATTCGGCCACCCTAGCTTTTGCCTTTGAGAATTAATTTTCTTTTGCTAGAGAGAAAAAAAATAAAATCCTACTCTAAGACTAGTGAGAGAATTTGGCCAAGAGGAGTTGTGAGAGGAGAATTGTTCTTATTTCGATAGTGCACTAATAATCTTTACATCAAAAGGTTTTGTGCACAATTTCGAATAAGGTTCACGCGAGTTTCAATCTAACGATTGTGAATTCAAAAGTGACCGGGACATTCTTAGCAATCTTTTAGGAGTTTATTGTGACTAACAGAAATCAGAAAAAGTTTTTGTTATCAATTCTCAGGTACACAATTCAAAGAGAAGAGAGACCACGCTCCTAGGTGATTCACGTTCGTGATCGAGTTGGAAGATCTTGCGGATTACCATCGACGCATAGTCAATCGGATCACGCAACAAAGGTATGATATCTTTTTGTATATATGTTTAATTAATTAAAGGGATAAGGTTCAAACTTGGAAAAATTTTAAAATATACTAAACTTCTTTTAGTCTCGCTTCCGCCGCGTGCAAACGTTTTTCCCTACAATTGGTATCAGAGCCTTGGTTGTACCCTTTAATTAATTAACATATATAAATCCATACATTGGAATGTATGGATTTATATATGTTATATGATGATATAAAGTGAATTGTTATTGCTCGATTTTGATCCTAGAATTTCAATGTATTTTTTGTTTCGGAGTTGTAACAAGAAGGGTGGCCTATTATCATCACAATTTCCTTCTTGGTAGTTGCTAAGTTTTTTTTTATTGTATTAAAATTAAGTGCAGTATTTTTTTTATTGTATTAAATAATAGTGCAGTATTTTTTTTTTTTTTTGTATTAAATACTACAGTGATTAAAAAAAAAAAAAACTGCAGTATTTTATTGTTTAAATAAGGTTGTAATATGTTCAAGCATCGAAGATTCGAAGACTCGAAGACTTGAAGAATTGATAGCAACCGGAACGAGTTTGGGACCACGCGCACCATAGAAACATGCACACGCGCAAGATTGCATGTAGCTGTGCACGTTGGACTATGGGCTACGCACGACAGCCCTTGTTAGGGTTGTGGAGTGTGCACGCCCATAGGGGCAGCCGTGGGATGCTCAAGTGATCGATGGCCGCTTGAAGACTTGTTCGCCAAGAAAGGAGTTTTTTGTATTCCAAACAAATGTAATTTACATACTTTTCTAGGATGGATAAAAATCGTGGCTGTTTACTTTGCGTAAATATTACAATATTTGTTATTGTTTGATAACATGTCATATTGAATAGGAGTGCCACTCATATATCTCTTTTGGTATGAACATGCATTGAATGATTTAGGTATCTAATTGGCATCTAGATAACTTAGTAAATCATTATATGGGATTTAATCACACGCCTTAAATAATTGAGTGGGAGAAGGTGTATTGCAAACACCTATGGCCTCCAAGGTTAGTTGAGCTTGATTATTTATTGGTGATCCCCCCAAGGGGCGTCCATGAATGGAATTTAGCAAGATACTTCCTTACAAGGATAGACTAGACAATTGACTCAAACGAGATCTACTCCCCAAGGAGGGATTTTCGTGAGGGAATATATTAAGGGTCGAAATCTTGGTAGTACACTCAATGTGGTTTTATTAATATCCTCCCAAGAGTTCTTGTTAATAAAATCACAAGGCTAAAATTGAAAACGTTGGTTGTTATATTAACAATTAGGTGGGACCTAGTCCAACTAGTAAGTGGTGCAAACTCCCAAAGGAGGCGTAACATTTATGGTTGTTGGATCAAACGTTGAATTTTACGATTGAATTATATATATTTAATTCAAGATAAATATTCGAAAATGCTAAACAATGATTATTTACTCATATATAATTTTTTTTTTATTAAGAAATCATGACCCCATCCCTAATGATCATCCTAAAAGATAAATACTTTAACTGGTAATAATTATGTCACATGGAAAAGGAAAATTGGGTTGTTACTGCAAGCTGAAAAAATATAAATTTTGTTCTGACTACTCCTAAACCACCTGCTCCTACTAATGAATCTAATGTGATGCAAAGAGATGAGTATGAGCAATGGAAGACCTCTAATGAGATGGCCAAATGCTACATTATGGCTACCATCTCTGACGTGTTGCAACAACAGCATGAAAGAATGGGGTATGCTGCTGATATGATGATATCTCTATAAGAGATTCATATAGTTGGTAAAGTTGCTACTGTTAAAACCCGTCAGAAGGTCAAGAAATAACAGAAGAAACAGCAACTTGGGTCTACCAAGAAAGTAACCAAGATCAAAAGGAAATGCTTCTTTTATGGTGAAAAGAGACATTGGAAAAGTAATTTCCCAAAGTCTTAGAATAAGAAGGAACAAGGTAATGTGAATTATCTTGAAACATGTTTTTCTGGCAGATTTTACAGATTCTTGGATCGTAGACTCTTGAGCCACTAATCATGTTTGTTATTCCTTACGGGGGTTTCAAGAAAGGAGAAGGCTGAATAAGAATGAAATCAACTTGCGTTTAGGCAACGGAGCGTTGGTGTCTGCTAGTGTAGTGGGAGATATTATAGTTAATCTAGATTTTAGTAGGCATTTGGATTTCATAGATATTTATTATGTACCTCAATTCAAGAGAAATTTAATTTCAGTTTCTTGTTTTAAATAAATTTGAATATTCAGTTACTTTTAATAAAAAATTTATTATTAGTAAGGATGACAAATTTGTTTGCAAAGGTACATTGAAAAATGGTCTATTCTATTTACATAGAAATATCTCTCACTTGTTAGACACAGAATTAATGCAACCTAATCATAAAAGAGTAAAATTATCATAAGATGAAACCTACCTATGCCATTTACGCCTAAGTCGTATTAACCTTAATAGGATTAAAAGATTGGTTAGTGATGGACCTTTAAGTGACTTAAAGGTCCATGATCTACCAATTTGTGAATCTTGTTTTGAAGGTAAAATGACCAAAAGGTCGTTCAGGACAAAAGGCACAAGAGCCACTGAATGTTTAGGATTAATGCATACTAATGTATGTGGTCCTATGAGCATTCAAGCTAGAGGTGGATATGAGTACTTCATAACTTTCATAGATGATTATTCGAGATTTGGTTATGTGTATCTCATGAGACATAAGTCAGATGCTTTTGACATGTTCAAAGCATTTAAAGCTGAAGTGGAAAATCAACTAGAGAAACACATAAAAATCTTAAGATCTGATCGTGGTGGAGAATATCTATCTGGTGAGTTTCAGCAATATCTTATTGTTAATGGGATCATTTCTCAGTTTTCTGCACCAGGTACACTTCAACAAAATGGGGTGGCAGAAAGAAGAAATAGAACTCTTTTGAACATGGTTAGGTCGATGTTGAGTTATTCAACGTTTCGTGTTTCTTTTTGGGGGTATGCTCTACAAACTACAATATACATTCTAAACGATGTACCATCGAAGTTGGTTCCTCAAACACCGCATGAGTTGTGGACTGGGCGAAAGCCTAGTCTACCATACTTAAGGATATTTGGTTGTCCTGCGCATGTGTTAAAAGGAAAGACAGAAAAGATGGAGTCCCGTACAGAAACATGCATATTTGTGGGGTATCCAAAAGGAACTAAAGGGTATTATTTCTATAGTCCTTCAGATCTTAAAGTATTTATTTCGACAAATGTCAAATTTCTTGAAAAGGACTATATGAATGGTTTTATACCTAAAAGTAGAATTGTCCTGAATAAGATGTCAGGAGATACAATTCCACAAGAGGTTTCACAACCTAGCCCAATTGTAAGTTCCAAACCATCGCAAGATCAACAACCTAACATTCCTCATCGTAGTGGGAGGGTTATAAGACAACCCAAGAGATTTATCGGTCTGGGAGAATTAGTGGAGAATCTCCCGGACGATGATGATCCCTACACATATAAGGAAGCAATGGAGGATGTTGATAGTCGCCATTGGCAAAAGGCAATGCAATATGAGATTGAGTCCATGTTCAATAACAAAGTTTGGCCCTTGTAGACTTGCCTAAAGGGATAAAACTCATTGGGTGCAAGTGGGTATACAAGAGGAAAAGAGGTATGGATGGAAAGGTGGAAACTTTTAAAGCTAGATTAGTAGCTAAAGGTTACACACAGAAAGAAGGTATCGATTATGAGGAAACCTTCTCTCCTGTGGCCATGCTTAAATCCATTAGGATACTCTTATCCATTGTGGCATCTTTAGATTTAGAGATTTGGCAAATGGACGTCAAGACAGCTTTCCTTAACGGTAGTCTTGACGAAAGCATTTATATGATGCAACCAGAAGGATTCATTGAAAAAGGCCAAGTGGAAAAGGTATGCAAGTTGCAAAAATCAATATATGAATTAAAGCAAGCATCCATATCCTGGAACATAAGGTTCGATCAAGCTATGAAAGGTTTTGGATTTGCTTAGAACCTTGACGAACCTTGCGTATACAAAAGGATCAAAGGCGACATGTTGGTTTTCCTAATTCTTTATGTTGATGATATACTACTCATCGGAAACGATGTAGGAGTATTGACATCAGTAAAAGTATGGTTAGCAAAACAATTTGATATGAAGGACTTAGGAGAAGCAAGTTATATTCTTGGTATCCAAGTAATAAGGGATAGAAAGAATAGAACGATTGCACTATCCCAAGCTTCATAAATAGATAAAATCTTGTCTAGGTTTTCCATGGAAGATTCCAAGAAATGTATGTTACCTTTCAGGCATAGAATCAAACTTTCTAAGGAACAAGTTCATAAGAATGAGCATGAAGAGCAATTCATGAGTAGGGTTCCATATGCCTCGACAGTTGGAAGTTGCATGTATGCAATGCTCTACACTAGACCAGATATTTGTTTTGCTGTTGGCATAGTTAGCAGGTTTCAATCGAAACTTGGATCTGATCACTAGACGACAGTCAAGCGTATTTTCAAATATCTCAGGATAACGAGAGACAATATGCTTGTATACTCTGGAGGGGATTTGATTCTCGTAGGGTATACAGATTCTGATTTCCAATCAGATTCTGACTCCAAAAAATCCATATCAAGATATGTGTTTAATCTTGGAGGAGGAGCAGTCATATGGAGGATTATCAATCAATCATGTATTGTTGACACCACCACGGAAGCTGAGTATGTTGCTGCATGCGAAGCTGCTAAAGAGGTTGTTTGGCTCCGCCAATTCTTAATTGACTAAGAAGTGGTTCCTAGTGCGAATAAGCAGATCACTATCTACTGTGACAATAGTGGAGTAGTGGCTAATTCGAAAGAACCAAGAAGTCATACGAGAGGAAAACACATTACAAGGAAGTATCATCTTCTTAGGGAGATTGTACATAGGAGTGATGTGACGATTACCAAAATCGCGTCAGCAGAAAATCTAGCGGATCCCTTCACAAAGGCTCTACCACAGAAGAGTTTTGATGGGCACTTAGAGAACATGGGAATGAGAGATTGTTAGGATTATGCTCAATAGCAAGAGTGTAATATTGTACTTGACAATCTTTTCATATTAATAAAGTGATTTCTGTTTTAACAAAATCTTATAGCATTTATTATTATAATTGTCAAAGTAAATAATCATAACGTCAAAAGACTATGAGAAAAGAAGAATTATTCGTACATCTGGATATGTATGAGGTAGACACAATTCTTTAATTAGTCTTGAATAACGTTCACAACTTAAGTTAAAGGTTGGACACCTTTATCTTGTTAAAGTTGTAGAATTCTTTTGCTAGCATTTGAGTGGGATCAAATGTGTTATGATGAGTCTAAAATCATCAAAGGGTCTTCGAGTAAAAGAATCTAGTGCACTGGGTGTATTGAACTGGATCACAATGAAATACTTTTTCTAGAATCATCGATAGATAAAAGTCTTTTCATTATCAGGACAATTGGAGAGTCTATCTTAATCCTGAGATAAATGATGGACTTATGGTTACAAATGTTATCATTTGAGCTATCAATGAGTACGATTATATAGCATAGTCTATCCTTGATAGTTTGGTGGTATTCATTTGCTAATCGATAGAGGACTTCATTTATAGATATGGACATCGTGGCTCCATTTATTAAATGTGAGTAGAATATCATCATATGAATGCTTTGTGGTTTTGGATATTAAATCTTAACATTGAGTTTTTAATAGTGTCTATTGAAAGATGACTTCTGGACAAGTCATAATATATATCCAAGTTCAAAGTGTGGTCATATGAGTAAATATGCTAACTTGGAGAGCTATAGGCAGTCTATGAGCTCTTGGCAATTACTAATATTCTTCACGAAGATTCACTTTCTCCTATAAGATTGTCTAGGGTATGAATGAGAATCGTTAACTTATTCCATCTTTATTTAAGAGTGCAATTTTGGTTCTTTAGTGGAATGAACTAAAATTAATATATTGAACCTAAGTGAATCATTTGTTGATTGTGATTGGGTTATATCTATTGGAGCTTAAATTAAGATTGGCCCGCCAAGATCCCCAATCCGAACGGACTTGCATGAATCACTTGATATATTCTACCAAACTATTTATGGGTCCATCTGGAATTGTATTTAATATATTAAGAATATAATTTGCACATTATTTATTTAATGGGCTGTTTAATTATATTAATATATTATTGAAAGGCATGTGGGCTTGTTTCTTTTAGTAAGAATGGGTCTAGTTCACATGTGGGCTTTTTATTAAAGTTCAAATGGATTTAATAAAATAAGAAAAACAATATATGGCCCAAGTTATAGTCATGGGCGGCAAGGCTATATTTATTAGCCCATTATATTGTTTTATTTTATTATTTAATTAAATGGAAATTAATTAATATGTTAATTAATTATTTAATTAAGAATCAAATCTTTTTCTGATTAGGAAATATGTTTCCTAGTAGTATACTACTGTTAGTAGTATATTAAATATAAAAGACTTTATTTATTTAGTCAAATTATGAAGTCTTTTATATAGTCACAAATTCACTAAAGAGTTGGATTAGGGTTTGAATTTTAAGAAGTCTTTTTGTGGAAACACAAATCCTATTTGGAAAAGGATTGTGGTGACCACCTTGTTTAACAAGGCAAGAATTCGGCAACCCTAAATTTTTTAGGCTAAAATTCGGTCCCTATATAATACAAGGGATAGAATTCGGCCACCCTAGCTTTTGCCTTTGAGAATTAATTTTCTTTTGCTAGAGAGAAAAAAATAAAATCCTACTCTAAGACTAGTGAGAGAATTCAGCCAAGAGGAGTTGTGAGAGGAGAATTGTTCTTATTTCGATAGTGCACTAGTAATATTTACATCAAAAGGTTTTGTGCATAATTTCGAATATGGTTCATGCGAGTTTCAATCTAACGATTGTGAATTCAAAAGTGACCGGTACATTCTTAGTAATCTTTTGGGTGTTTATTGTGACTAACAGAAATCAGAAAAAGTTTTTGTTATCTATTCTCAGGTACACAATTCAAAGAGAAGGGAGACCACGCTCCTAGGTGATTCACGTTCATGATCGGGTTGGAAGATCTTGCGGATTACCATCAACGCATAGTCAATCGGATCACGAGACAAAGTTATGATATCTTTTTGTTTATATGTTTAATTAATTAAAGGGTTAAGGTTCAAATTTGGAAAAATTTTAAAATATACTAAACTTCTTTTAGTCTCGCTTCCACCACATGCAAACGTTTTTCCCTACAGCAAAAACTACATGCATGCTAAAATCTATATATTAAGACTAAAAATATGCCGTTTAAATCAATACATCACACAATGCATGTATGCCAATACAAAAGATGTTTTCAGTTTACAAAACAACAAAGCTCGAATGCCCGGGCTAGAATTTGCCTCGACTTCTAATCCTCACCGGATTACTCTTGTATTTTCTCTAAGAACATAGGCGATAACACTCATCAACATATGCAAAATGGAGTTTGGGTACATGGAATCAAAATATATTCGCATATTCATATAATTAGAAAGTACGCTCATATAAGTGCAAAGGATCCCATGAACGAATTAAATATTAAGAACATAGATAGAGCACATGCAACTTTACAATTAAGCAAGCATTACCAAGAGATCCGCTAGGTCTTTTCCGGATGTAGCGAGGCCATGGGTATAGGCTAAGAAAGAATGGAAAAAGGAAAACAAAATACCTAAGACCATGTCATGGGATTGCTAACCATCTACAATTCAATATCATAATCCCAACCATAGATTGTATCATAGGAATGTTGACCATATACAATGCAATCTCTACATCCTCAAGTCAATCTATTACAAGTATGCATCTAGGCTTCCCTTTTGTTTTCTTTTTCATACTCCCTTTGAGTATATATTCAATTTTCTTTTTCTTTTCTTTTCTTTCTTTTGAATGACTATACACATATAAATTTTGATGCTTCTCATTCAAGCCTTAGTACATGCAATTACACTTTACAATTTAAAATCAAGAAACTCATTGGTTTCTCTCCAAAATTTGTAGTAATTACAACACACCCCAATAATCTACCATCTATATCACCATATAGTCCAAGCTAATTAGGTATGCTTTCATTATAGATGCTTGGTTGTAAGTTTGGGTGATGAAAGAAAGGGCTATGTGTTTGGTTTCAAATGGGCTATTGGAGCACACACACACATAGGTAGGAATTAGTGTTTAGGCCATTTGGTAGTTTAAGCACACATTGCCTAGCATCACTTCTCAATGATCAACCAACGAAAAAGTAAAGCATACAACATGTGATATCATAAAATGATTGTTCTTTAATATCCAATGCAAAACCCTATAGAGATCAATCTATACAATGAAGAACAAGATAAGTGTTTAAAAGTAGAAACGAACACACCCTTTAAAATGAACGTTATGTAGGGAAAAATACCGTATAGTACACGCAGCGGAAGCGAGACTAAAAATAAAATAGATTTAGTAGCTTTTAAAAATTTTTCCTTTTATGAACCTTAACCCTTTTAATCAATTAAACATATATATTATCTAACAAAAGAAGAATACCTTTTGTCGCGTGATCCGATTGACTTGCGTCGATGGTAATCCGCAAGATTTTCAATCCTAGCACGAACGTGGATCACCTAGGAGCGTGGTCTCCCTTTTCTTTGAATTGCAAACCTGTGAATGGACAAAACAAATTTTTCTTTTCTTTGTTAGTCACAAAAACAATCAAAAGAATACTAAGATTATTCCGGTCACTTTTGAGTTCTCAATCTAATGATCGAAACTCGCGTGAACCAAGATCGATGTTGTACACACAAGCTTATTGATGAATAAGCAAATAGTATACCATCAAAGAATAATCTATATCTCTTTTATGTTTTTAGTAGAATAATAATAATCTTTCTATGAATTGAGAAGAAGAAGAAAATAGAATCAAGCACCAAAAACCCTAAAGTGGCCAAATTCTATAAGTCCACATATATAGGTGGCAAAATTTTCTTTCTCTCTTTCTATTAGGGTGGCCGAAAATAATAACCTAAAAGGGACTAGGGTTGCCGCAATACTCAAGCCAAAAAAGAGTTTGTATTGCACCCTAATTCCTATTTAGTTTAAGACTCCCAAACCCTAATCCAACTCATAAATCTTTTATTCTTTTATTTGACTAAATTAAAAGACTTCTTATTTGATTAAATAAATAAAATTAATTATTTATTTTCTTGTCAAACAAGTCTTTTAATTTAAGTATACTACTACCAATAGTATACCTTTAGGAATCATATTTCCTAATCAGAAAAGATTTGTTTCTTAATTAAACAATTAATTAATAAATTAATTAATTCTTATTTAATTAAACAATGAAACAAAATAATATATTAGGTTAATTAATTCACCTTTGCCACCCCACTTAAAATAAATGGGCTATATATTATTTTATTATTTCATTTAATCCATTGGACTTTAAATAAAAAGCCCACATGTGAACTAGACCCATTCTTACTAAAACAAACAAGCCCACATGTAATTCATTAATATATAAATATAATTGAGCAGCCCATTACATAAATAATGTGCAAATTATATTCTTAATATATTAAATGCAATTCTAGATGGACCCTTAAATTGGTCCGGTAGAATATATCAAGTGATCCATGCAAGTCCGTGTGGATTGAGGATCTTGGCGGGCTATCTAAATTTAAGCTTCAATAGACATAACCTAATCACAATCAACAAATGATTCACTTAGGTCCGATCCATTAATTTTAACTCATTCCACTAAAGAGCTAAAATTGAACTCTTAAATAAAGACAGAAAAGGAAGATGTTTCCTCATTCATACCCTAGACAATCATGTTGGAGATAGTATATCCTCGTGATTAATATCAGTAATCGTCAAGAGTTCATAGACCGCCTATAACTCTCCAAGTTACCATATTTACTCATATGACCACGTTTTGAACTTGGATATTTTGACTTGTCCAGAAGCCATGTTTTCAATAGACACTATCGGAAACTCAACATTGAGATTTAATATCCAATTACCTCAAAACATCCATATGATGATATTATACTCTCATTTGATAAATGGAGCCACGATGTCCATATCTATAAATGAAGTCCTCTATCGATTAACAAATGAATATCACCAAACTATCGAGGATAGACTATGCGATATAATCGTACTCATTGATAACTCAAATGATATCACTTGCAACCATAAGTCCATCATTTATCTCAGGATTAAGATAGACTCTCCGATTGTCCTGATAATGAAATGACTTTTATCTACTGACGGTTATAGATAAAGTATTTCATTGTGATCCAGTTCAATGCACCCAGTGCACTAGATTCTTTTGCTCAAAGACACTCCGATGATTTTAGACTCATAATATCTCATTTGATCTCACTCAAATGCTAGCAAAAGAATTCTACAACTTTAACAAGATAAAGGTGCCCAACCTTTAACTTAAGTTGTGAACAATATTCAAGACTAACTAAAGAATTGTGTCTACCACATACATATCCAGATGTACGAACAATTCTTCTTTTCTCATAGTCTTTATACCTTATGATTATTTACTTTGACAATTATAATATTAAACTATAAATGCTATAAGATTTGTTTAAACCAGAAATCACTTTATTAATATGAAAAAGATTGTTAATTACAATATTACACTCTTGCTATTGAGCATAATCCTAACACGTTAAAGGACAAAATTCTCACATGGGTAGTCTCCACTATTCTCTTAAGCTAAACAAGCAAAGAGTTCTATCCACTTCAACATCAAGAGGTTGGCACTGTACACACAAATTTAAGTGATGTAACAATTATAGATGGCATGAATGCTAGTCAAAACATAGAGCGAAAAGTATACCTGACATGTCTCTACTGGAAAGCAAAGATATTATCTCAACTGTTATACCATAAAAACTAGTCACGGCCCATTAGGCAAAATAACTCGGGCCCATTTATAAAGGCCCAAGCCTATGTTGAATAGAACCTAAAGAAAAGGCCCCAATACAATAGCAATCCAAGGAGATCTTCGACTGGCCGAATAAAACTTGACTCCCTCAGATTTTCTACTCGGGCAAATCAAGCATTGAACCAGGTCCCAACCACATACATCGAACGATGAGTTCCTCTTCTGAAAAACGTGCCAAGATCGTAGGGCAGACAGGTGTCGAACAAGCATTTGATACAAAGCAAGGTTGCCGCCCAAGCTATTGAGGTCACCAGCCTAGAGCACTCAAGTTTAGTCACTCAAGCATGCTTTCAAAAGGTATAAATACAAGGTTCATAACCCATTAAAAGGGGACTGGAGTTTTTCGGATTGGCGCTGATTAATTTAAATACTCTTTCATGTAAAATCTTTACATAGATAGGAACTACCAGTCAGCCGTTTTTAAAAGATTGCCGAGTCTCCCATAAGTTATTCTTTGACTCATTTCTTACTAAAATCAACTGAAAACAATTGGCGCTAGAAGGAGGGGAAAACCCAACTCCGAGGAAACCTTAATCCACCAAGCCCATGGATCCATCCGACAAGGACCCGACGGGTTTCACCGCCGATCCAGCTATCGAAAGCCCAGCCTCCAATCCTCGGGAATCTAATGTCCCCCGGATCGCCCTAACACCACCATCGGATACGCCAACTCTTCCGAGCCTTTCGCCACAAGGGTTGCAGGAAGTGAATGCGCACCTGCAGCAACTCATGAAAATCATAGGGGGGGAGTTTTCCAAGTCCCTCCCCTCGTCTATCGCACCCCGAAAAGTCGGGCGGTTTTAGCTCCATATGGCATACAAGCTGAAGAACCTCCCCCCCACCCCCACCCCCACCCCCTAAGAAGATAGGATCGACAAGGGAAAAGCAATATTGGATGAACATAGCAAGTCACAGTCCTGGTCCAGACATTCGGACGAGGAAAGCTCTTGTTCAACCCACTCAAAACGAAAAGGTCACAGAACTGCCATATAAAAGGAAGGGGAGGAAAGCGTCGCCTATAAGCGATACGATGGCCGACGGGGTCAATCATCCCAAAAAACCAAAACCCCACATGAGACCAGCGAATCTCCTCCCAGGGTAACCAGAGTTCCGAGAGATGGGAAGAATCCCCCCGTTCGTCGACGCCTCCAGTTCGATTGTTCAACTAGGAAGGACCACCAATATATGTGTGAAATACGAAAAATAAAAGACGACATGCAAAGGATGGAAAGAGATCATTGCAAAACACGAGGCTCAATAAGATTACCTAGCATCCACCGTGGAACATTCACGGAGGAGGTTTCAGAAAAACCCTTCTCAAGAAACTTTAGGATGCCAAACATCGACCAATACACGGAGGAGTGAGATCCGATAGAGCATGTTAGTAGATTTGTCACCCTAATGGCTACCCAAACTAGGGACGATCGCCTGTTATGCCAAGCATTCCCGGTTACTTTCAGAGATTTAGCAGGGAGTTGGTTCAGACAGTTGCCATAAAATAAAAATAGCATCAGCAGTTTCAATCAACTCAGCCAGGCTTTCACATAGTAGTTTATGGGAAACCTTCAGCGGAAGAAATCTTTGGCCCATCTTTCAAGTTTAAAATAGGGAAAGAACAAAACCATCAAGGAATACTTAGCCTGTTTTAACAAAGAGGCAGTCAGAATAGAGGATTTCAACGATATAGCAGCCGTTAACGCCTTTACCAATGGCCTTTAGAGGGGCTCATTTTCATTCCGGTTAAGGCGACAGAGGTCCTCCACGTATCCGGAATTAGTAGAAGTAACAGATGAATACACTAGGGCCGATGAGGAAGAAGTAGCCCAGGGTGGGACTTTAGTACATGGTACACGACCTGAAAGAATAGAAGGGTTGAGAGTCGATACACCCAAAGCAAGACAGAAGGAGAGGCGTCCCGACCACAACAAGGGAATTCGGAGGAACGATACTCGGGATGGCAGAGATTACCTAAGAAGTAGGTATTCAGCCTACACACATCTTACACATGATTTAGAAACCATATTCACAATAGCTCAGGAAAAAGGGATACTTTGCTGGCCCCAGAGGATGAGCGCCCCCCCGTACAAGCGACCAAAGGAGAAATATTGTCGATTCCACCGTGACCATGGTCATGAGACATCGAAGTGTTTCCAGCTAAAAGAACACATTGAAAGTCTAATCAAAGAAGGACATTTAAAAGATTACTTGATCAAGAAGGATAATGGCCGAGGGCCAATGCTAGACGAAAAAAGGGATCCGTCCTAGAAACGTCCACAGAAAGGAAGTCCGATTCATACAATTTCAGGAGGGCCGAACACCGGCCATAGTAATCGAGAGAGGAAAGCTGAGATACGAAGAGTTTTGGGAAAGGAGGTTAACCTTATGGAACGAATCCAGAAAAGGTCAAAAGAAGGTTGGAGTCCAATATCGTTTCGGCTAGAGGATGCTGACGGATATGACGCCCGACCCAACGATGCCATAGTGGTCGAGTTGCAAATTGGCCATAGAGATGTCCGAAGGATCCTGATCGACAACGGCAGTTCTGCAGACATTCTAAGAGAGTCAGTTTTTCGACAGCTGGGGTTCACGCCTAAAAACCTTGAACCATTCGATGCCCCCCTTTGGGCCTTCAACGGAGCCGAAATACGCCTGCTTGGAACGGCGAAACTCCCAGTCAGGGTTGGCCATTACCCTACCAGGTGAACGGTGATGATTGAATTCATAGTAGTCAGCATCCCTAATTGGCCTTACAACGCCTTGATGGGAAGACCTTTTCTCAATGAAATAAGAGCGGTAACGGCCACCTATTGTCTCAAAATAAAATTTCCAACCGAGTTCGGAACAGGTGAAATCAGAGGCTCCCAGGAGACGGCACAAAAGGCAAACCTCTCAACATTCACCACCAAAAAAGGAACAGAAGAAGTACTCCAACTAGATGAACCATTGGCCGTTCAAAAAGAAAAACGGGTGATGAAAGATTCAGTCAAACGAGAGATGCCCATCGAAGATACGGCTGAAACCCCAACAGAATTTGCTCTAGATCCGAGGGAACCAACCGACAAAGATCGAGAGGATGAGATTGAGCCAACAGATAATATTGAACTCGATCAAAGTATGCCTGAAAGAATGGTGAAAATAGGGAGCCATTTGAACCCTCAGTTAAAAGCTAAACTCTCGGCCTTCCTAAAAGAGTACGCTGATGTTTTTGCATGGGGCCACGAGGATATGACAGACATTGACTCAAGTATAATCACTCACAGCCTATCAGTCAGACGGGATGCTCACCCAGTAACTCAGAAAAGGAGATGTTTTAATTCTGAAAGAAATTTGGCGGTCAGAGAAGAAGTAAAGAAACTATTAGCTGTCGGATCCATTCGGGAAGCGACGTACCCGGAGTGGATAGCCAATGTTGTTTTGGTAAAGAAAAAGAACGACACCTGGAGAATGTGCGTAGATTTTACAGATCTAAACAAAGCTTGCCCAAAGGATGGTTTTCCCCTCCCAAGGATTGACCGATTAGTAGACGCCACCTCCAGACATGAACTGCTTAGCTTTATGGACACCTACTCAGGATACAACCAAGTAAAGATGAATGGCCCGGACGAAGAAAAAACCACGTTCATCACAGACCAAGGGTTATACTGTTACAAAGTCATGCCTTTCAGACTCAAAAATACAGGTGCAACTTACCAACGATTAGTAAACCAGATGTTTGCCGACCAGATAGGTCGGACAATGGAAGTCTACGTAGACAATATGTTAACAAAAAGCCTGACGGTCGACGAGCATGTCGACGCATTCCGGAAGACGTTTGCTACCATCAGACCATTCGGGATGAAACTAAACCCAGCCAAATGTGTGTTCGGTGTCCGAGCAGGAAAGTTCCTCGGTTTCATCGTACATCAGAGAGGCATAGAAGCAAACCCAAATTAAATAGATGCTCTCATTAAAATGAGGCCCCCTTGAACTTTGAAGGAATTCCAACGATTGACCGGGTGTCTTGCCGCACTAAGCCGATTTATATCAAAATCAATAGATAAGTGCCTGCCATTCTTCAAAGCCCTAAAAAAACGCAAGGCTGTGGAATGGACTCAGGAGTGCGAAGCAGCATTTCAACAATTGAAAAAATACCTTGGCACGACACCGCTGTTATCAAAACCAATCACTGGAGAAACTCTTTTCCTATATCTGTCAGTCTCCCCAGCCGCAAACTAGTTCAGTTCTCGTCCGAATTGAAGAAGGATCTCAAAGACCGGTATATTACACAAGCCAGGCATTGGCTAACCCACAAACAAGGTATTCAGAGGCTGAAAAAATGGCTTTGGCACTGATCGTGTCCGCCAGGAAGCTTAGGTCGTACTTCCAAGCTCATCCCATCACAATCCTGACCAATTTCCCACTGAGGCAAATCTTGCAAAAACCAGAGTATCCGATCGGCTGACAAAATGGGCCATCTAATTGGGAGAATTCGAAATCGAGTACAAGCCAAGATCATCCATCAAGGGCCAGGCCGTATCCGACTTCATAGCAGAATTCTCAGAACCCACGGTAGACATGAGGGTAGCCGAGGCCAACGATCTACAAAGTAACTATCCTTGGAAGCTCCATGTCGACGGATCGTCAAATACCCACGTAAGTGGAGCAGGAATAGTAGTGACCACCCCTGAAAATGATCAGATAGAATGTGCTCTTAGGTTTGAATTTAAAGCAACGAATAATCAAGCTGAGTATGAGGCACTTCTAGTAGGAATGAGAGTCGCCACAGCTTTAGGGGCTAACAGAATAGACGTATACAGTGATTCTCAACTAGTCATCAATCAAATTCACGATGAATATGAAGCCAAAGAAGAAGGGATGGCGGCCTATTTGGCCATAGCAAAACAGGCCATCAGACGTTTCAAAACCTTCCGGATTACCCAGATTCCTATGGCCGAGAACAACCATGCAGACGCATTATCCAAACTAGCCTCTGCTACTAATGCTATTGTCACTAAAATGATCTCAGTAACACACTTGCAACTCCCGAGCATTCACCCTAATAATCGGCTGATAGTCGCCGAAGTCAGCCCAGCCGAGACAAATTGGATGACACCGATCAAATCCTTTCTAAAAGACGGTCAAGTCTTGGAAGATAAAATAAAAGCTAGGAGACTCTGGTATCGCGCGTCCAGATACACAATGGTTGCTGATAAGCTATATAGAAGAGGTTTCTTAAGAGCATTACAACGTTGTGTGGGACAAGCAGAAGCGGAAAAAATCTTAGACGAAATTCATGCTGGTGTATGTGGCAACCACACGGGCCAGCACAGTCTAGCTCACAAAGTAAGGAGACAAGGATTCTATTGGCTGATGCTGTTTGAGGACGCAAAAAGGGTGGCAACAAGTTGCGACAAGTGTCAGAGAATAAGAGATAATATCAAACAACCGCCCGAATGGCTCAGAACGATGGTATCAGCACATCCCTTCGATCGTTGGGGAATCGATCTAATCGGACCTATGCCAACAGCTAAGGGTCCAGCGAAATATGCCATCGTAGCAGTAGATTATTTTATGAAGTGGGTCGAAGCAAAGACTCTTGTTCGAATAACCGAGGAAAAAACCACAGATTTTATCAAAAAATCAATCATTTACCGGTTTGGTGTCCTGAACGCCATAGTCACAGATAACGAAACACAATTCGACAATTTTAGCTTCCAGAGATTTTGTGACAAATGGAATATCAACTGTTTATTCGCTACCCCAGCACACCCACAAACCAACAGACAGGTCGAAGCAATAAATAAAATAATCAAACACAATATCAAAGCCAAGCTGGACGTCAGGAAAGGATGTTGGGTAGATTTATTGCCCGAGGTTCTATGGGCATATAGAACGACGTCAAGAATGTCAATCGGAGAAACACCATTTGCAATGGCGTTTGGAGCCGAAGCAGTCATCCCCGTAGAAACGGAAGTAGGTTCACCTCGGATCAGATTTTACGACCAAGAGAACAATATCGCTCTTCTAAGCTCCGGCCTCGATGATTTAGAAGCACGAAGAGACAAGTCTCAAATCCGAATGGCCACCTATCAACAACGGATTGCCCGGCACTACAATAACAAAGTCAAGCCAAGACAGTTCCAAGTAAACAACTTAGTACTACGAAGGGTAATGCCTAACACCAGAGACAAGGCTACTGGAACACTCGGCAATAAATGGGAAGGACCTTACCAGGTGGTCGGCATAGTCGGGCATGGTGCTTACCAACTAGCAAGACCAGGGGGAGGGATCATACCTCGCCCATGGAACGCCCAGTATTTGAAAATCTATTATCAATAGAAGGGTATACATCCAGAAAGACAAACAAGATGAACACTTTTTGTGACAACTTCCGAGCGTCAAACTTCCATGTAGCCTGAGGGCATAAACCATCAAGAAAGGCCTTTGAGCCAATAAATAACAGTTTATTGTTTAAAGAAACATTCGTTAGAGTATTCCATCATCCAGCACAGGAAACAAAACGAAAGCATAAAAATAGTGCGAACTTGGTTTACGTAGGTTATTGTCAAATGGATCATTACCGAACACAGTAAAAACTTGCAGAAACAACCAAGTAAAATTTGAATTACGAGGGTTATGGCAATACTGGGTCATAACCAGAGGCTAAAAAACCAACAGATTAATCAAATCGAAATCTCAAAAGCAAACTAATGCGAAGTAGAAATAAAGATAATTCTCATAGATATATACTTCCAACATACAAAAGCCAAACGAAGGAATGCCAAAGAGCACATTCCAACTCGACCATTAACACGGTCAAACAAAGATCGAAAAACAAAAAGCTGATTTTTGAAAGAAAAAAAAAGCATAAGGTGATTTTCCATGACTTTCTGCTATCAACTCAGTCTCCAGCCGACCCCCTTTCATCACCTCCAGTGTCTCCTTGAAACCCTTCACCGAGAGTATCTCTTTCTTCCACTTCATCGCCTCGGTCTTCGTCCCCTTGCTCTTCCCCTTCCAAGATCTCATCTTCATAAAACTGATCATCTTCAGACTCAGTATCAGGGCCATAATCGATAAGAGGATCGAGCTACAAATGGCCCGGACAAGAGCTACCGAAACATTGATGGGTTTGAGCTTCCAGATTAGTATGGACGTCCAACAAAGGCATTTTCTTACTCTTTCTATCCGACTCCCACTTCGTAACTTGTTTTTTCAAGTCTAGCTCGGCCTCTTACAAGTTGAGTCGCATGGATTCATCAATCTGATCGGCCATAACAGGATAAACCAAAGATCGAACAAGGTCTTTACAGGCGTCACGCCTCAAAAGCAGGAGAACGTTTGAAAAGGCTAATTGCTTGGATGCCAAGTTCGGTCTTTGCCGTCTCAAAATCTCTCTCGTATTCCCTGAGACGAAAATTGAGAGAGTCCCGCTGTTTCTCCAAAGCGACGATCCGATGACTATTTTCTTCATTTTTCTTCTTCTCGATAGCCAGAACTGTCCCATGATCAGTCAAAAGCTTACTATTATCAGTCAGAAGCCTACCATTATCAGCTAAAAGTCTATTCTTCTCTTCAACCAAATTATTTACTTGACCGGTGAGTTTTTTGTTCTCCTTCATCGCTAAGTCACATTTTCGTAAGAACTACATATAAAAAAAATAAAAAATAAAAAATAAAATAAAAAAATAAAAAAGAGGGCCAGCCAGGAAGCTAAAATATACACCATGGTACGTAAGAAAAGTTCCCGAAAACTTACCATGGTAAAAAAATGGAGACTTCGTTGGCATTGGTCGGCCATATCTTCCCTCTTGAAAGATTCAAAATCCTCGATAGGCCCAAAGGTAAGCTCCCCGGCCATAGCCCAACGCAGTGCGACTGAAGGGTCCAAATAATCAGGATCCGACACCAACGGTCCAGTTGCGTTGGCCGGAGTAGGACGAGCTGACCCTTCCCCACCAAAAAAGCCAAATAGGGTGGTAGAAGGGCACAATAAGTCTTGACCTGAAGATCGGTCGGGTATTACAAATGAGTCACCATCCGGAAAAAGATTCGCAGAATCAGTTGCAATGGTCTTGGGAATTTTTTGTTCAGAGAGAGGCCTAAGGTCCCTGAATACACTATCAATTGGATCACTCCCTAAAAACTCACTACTCCCCTTCTTGGGCTTCAAGGGAATACTAAGGGTTCGCGACGTCTTCGTGCCCTTATCAGGAATAAGTTCCCCCATTTTTCTCTTACGAAAGATCCCGGTCCGACCCTTTGGGCCCCCCATAGGACCATCAACTTTGGTTTTAGAGATAGTGGCCGCAACACGGGAGCCGGACGCCGTAACTTTCGAAGTCAACACAGAAAATTCTAAACCCTCGGCCGCTGTCAGGTCATCAGGTGGTGCAATGCCTTTTTTTTTTGCCACCTTCGCGTCTTCTTTACTAACGGCTTTCAGACTTTTCAACGAACGTATCGTCTTACCAAGAATTAGGTCTAAATCTAGAACTGCAAAACAAAGTTTTAGAACTCAAGGAACAAAGAACAAATCGGACTTACGCAAACCACATATACTCACTATAATTACGGTTATTGATCAACTCTGGAATCAAGCCAAAAGTTTTCAACTTGTCCGCGGTCACCAAAGTCTTAAAATTTCGGCTGTCCATCGTGGTCTTGACCGCCTGCGAAACCCGGTTAGCCTCAGCACTGGTAAGCTTCGGCTGATCTGTATAGGTGCTTGAAAGTGAGATAAGAAAATAGATCGCATTAATCCATAGCTCTATTTTTTCTTTTTTCTTTTCTTTTCAAAAATATATATGAGCATATACTTATAGGCCTCGCAAAAGTGTCGAGGAATGTTCAGCTCTGCTCCGTCCGATTCGTCCGAGGGTTTCTTTCCCCAATTCCCTTCGACAAAAAACCAACTTCCTTTCCAATACTTGTTGGAACTTGGAGTGCCCCAAATAAGTCCATTCTTTTTCTGGGCTTCCTCCTTGCTCGGCAAATCCAATTTTCCTTCCATCCGTTTCCCATCTTCCCTAATAGGCAGCCACCTGGAAGAGTGATAAGAAGCCAAATAGTATGAACCTGTTTCATGGACAGACTTCTGAAGGATCAAACAGTGCTTTATTTCATTCACCGTGGGCGCACCAAAACCCAAGTCACGCCAAAGGCAATAAAGCCCTATCAGATTGCAGTACGCATTCGGGGTCAGCTGCATTGGCGCACATATCACCGAACTCAAAAATCGGGCTATAAACCTAGGAATGGACAATGTGAACAAAGCATAAAACCATATATAGCAACACAACTTGGAGGGGGATTCCAAGCAGCATTCTCCCCAGGCAAACGCAACACAACCTCAGACGGAATACGAAAAAAGGTCCTATATTCTCTCAGGCACCTTTCGTCAACTGCATTAGCCTCACAATCCACAAAGGATGGATTCTCAGAAGAAAACCGAACCTGGATGCCACGATGATCTTCAACGTCCGACTGAGTAATCTTCTCTTGGTCAGCGAGTAGATAGGGACCCTTAGATGCCTTTACCACCATGGAGTTTGGAATCGTTTGAATCGGTCAAAAAATCTGAGGAGTGAAAATCGGAATCAAATCACGACAATCAGAGATGCGTAAGGAAAGGAAAGATTGAAATCTCCTAGAAAAACCAAAACCCCAACGTTTTAACTTCTTCTATTAGATCAACAAGAGGGAACCTTCACCAGAATTTAAAAAGAGAAGAACGCACGAAGGAAAAATCTTGAAACTTACCAAGAAAAACGGAAGGCGAAGGCAGTAAAAAGAAGACACCCAGATCACCGGCAGCCAAAGAACCTCGTCGGCAAAAGTAGAAGAAACGCCCAGATCACCGGCGGCCCAAAGTCTTGTCAGCAAGGTTTGATGTTTTTATTTTTTTTCTTTTCTTTTCTCACTATGAAGGGAAGTGAAAACAAATAAAGGTATATAAATACACATATGTTGCACGATGGAGAAGGAAGATATTTCTCAATAACCAAGGAATAATAAAAACCTCGGAGATCGAAGCATCACCTGACGTGAACTTTGAAAATGCACGAGAAAAAATCTGAACAGATTAGAGTTGCATGCTTGACACGTGGACTGCGGGCGATGTGGCTGTCAAATCAAAATATACGTATATCGGTTTACGTACAAAGCAAAAGATTCGCTCCATTAAACTCTCACTTCATTTTTTATAAAAGGATTTGCTTTTGGGAAAAAGTGAGACCGACCAGGATAGGCAAAACATGTCCCGAGGGTCAAGCCAAAGTATCCAAAAGACAGGAGTTTTTAGCCGGGCATACACTAGTATTTACTTTTTCAATCCTAGAAAAAAAGCAAAAACTAAGGGCCAAATGTTATAGCATAAAAACTGGTCACGGCCCATTAGGCAAAATAACTTGGGCCCATTTATAAAGGCCCAAGCTTATGTTTAATAGAACCTAAAGAAAAGGCCTCAATACAATAGCAATCCAAGGAGATCTTCGCCTAGCCGAATAACACTTGACTCCCTCAGATTTTCTACTCGGGCAAATCAAGCATTGAACCAGGTCCTAACCACATACATCGAATGATGAGTTCCTCTTCTGAAAAACGTGCCAAGATCGTAGGGCAGACAGATGTCGAACGAGCATTTGATACAAAGTAAGGTTGCCGCCCAAGCTATTGAGGTCACCAGCCTAGAGCACTCAACTTTAGTCACTCAAGCACGCTTTCAATAGGTATAAATACAAGGTTCATAACCCATTAAAAGGGGACTGGAGTTTTTCTGATTGGCGCTGATCAATTTAAATACTCTTTCGTGTAAAATCTTTACATAGATAGGAACTACCAGTCAGCCGTTTCTAAAAGATTGTCGAGTCTCCCATAAGTCATTCTTTGACTCATTTCTTACTAAAATCAACCGAAAACATCAACAAAATGGACTTCAACAAATTTTGTAGAGATTTGAAAATTTTCAACGACAAAACCTACAAAAATATATAAAGACAACATCACGAAAGTTGTCCACACCCCCAAACCTAAACTTGACACTATCCTCAATGTTGCACAATGGAACTACTTTCGTACATAATTTGGACAACGCTTAGCAAGATTCGGACATATGAACAACAAAAATCACAAAGACTAAAAACAACAAAACAAAATAAATCCTAAGATCTAAGCACAATACAATTCACACTCTTAGATCTAAACAAAAATATAAATTACAAAAATAAACAAGCAATGCATTTTTCCTTGAAGCTCATAGGTGGGAAACTTACCACCATACTATAACGACCATAAAGCATATTAAACTCAACACATGCATTCCACTTTAATTGAAGCACAAAACTAAGTCTCAGTTCAATTCTCACTAATCTAAACATGGAGGAGTTGATTTGAGAGACTTATTTTTGGGAAAACAAAGTGTAAAGGATACCTCTTGTAGCGTGCATTGCAGTCCATGGGTTATGCAATCCATCTAACTGTTAGAGATCGGCGAGGGTTCAATCCCGCGGGCTCTTTCCTACAGAATGAAGTCATGGACATCCAGCGAGTTCGTTCTTTCTGGCTGGCGGGCTTGTTCCCGCAAATACGAAGTCGCTAACATTCCCTATGCAGTCCTACGGATTCTTCTCTCCTACTCCGCGGGTTCATTCCAACGGATGGAAGTCGCGGACATCTCTTGCAATTCCTCGCGAGTTCATGCCTTCTGGTCCGCGGGTTCCTTCCCGCAGATTTGTCTAGCTCAAGGCTCCCAGAGGAACTCGTGACTTTGGGTGCGCTTATTTTCCTGCGGACTAAGGTCGCGGAAGACAAATTTTTCTCTTTAAGCCCTTTTCCTTGATCTAGACCTCAAAATCCTGCATAACACAAACAACTAAAAAAAATCAAACGCATTTGCTTGATATGAAAACAAAAACAATAAAACAACAAACATAACAAACTAACTTATTTGCTAAAACTAGATACGGCTAACGAATAAACCATCTCCCTGGCAGCGGCGCCATTTTTTGATAAGGCGGTTGTTGACGCCTATCAAAAAAGTATTTCTTGGTTCTAATTATCTCGTAAATGCAACAAGTCAAAGGACTAGTATAGCAAGTAAGCAAGGGTCTCGTTCCACAGGGAGATGGAATTCGTTAACTGTATTTAGTTCTAGAGTTTATGAAAGCAATGTAAATGGAATGCGGTGTGGTGTGTGGAGATGTGAACTACCTAACTAACTAAAGTTATAAATGTAGCCAGGTGTCTTGGCTATCTAATTAGTCTAATCCTAATTAAGTTAATCTACTCCTAGAGGCAAGACACTCGAACTACGAAAATAATGGTGGCTGGGAGATAAGCAAGATATGAGACACATATGGGAGATCGGTTTACCAAACACAATATGCAAATCATGAAGATTGTTTATCATGTGAATCTAATTAATCCAGTAAAAGGTTCGTTCTCTTGATTAGGGAATTACCGAAATCATGTCATCACTCTCCAAATCAGAAGAGTGATTGTGTATAGGGTTTAGACCTATTAAGCATAAGAACATATGAACCTAAGCTAAGTGGCAAGTCATGCACACACAAGCTAATTCCATTTCATAGAGCTAATAGCCAAGATTATGCAAGAAACGGTTGTCCAAGCACAATCTCAACTCTTAAGCACTATAATCATTCTAAACACATGCATAGTAAATCATCTATCAACATACATACATAAATGAGATATTTGATTACAACTACTCCTAATCATTTAATTAATCTACTCCTAATGTCATACATACATACATATCAATATGTAATCATCCATACATATGAATATCATAATAAGAGTATCTCAATATACAACTAAGGAATGAATCAATACCAAATCAAAGCTAAGAACAATACAAACATATATTAGCATAAGTGTTGGTTACAAATATTCCCAAATGGGTTACACATCAATAGAAATACAAAGAGATAAGAAGTTAGAAATCACCCTTGAAGACCAGCCTTCAAAAGCTCTTCTTATATATGAAACTCCTATGGCTTGACACACAAGCCCTCCTATCTCTGCATATCTACTCTCCATGGAAGGTTTTCCATGGAGGAAAATCCCCCATGGAAGGCTTGGAGTTGCTTTCTCTCTCTTTTGTTATGTTCAATCTAAGAAAAGGGTTTCTTGGAGCAAAGGGTTGTGGTGCACCCTTAGAAAGAGAGGCAAAAGGATGTATATATAGGTTGGAGATGTTTAGGGCAAGAATGGGTAGTGAAGAGACCAAAATACCCCTGAAAATATCATCATTTCAACTCTAACAGGGGCCTAGCGAGTTTGTCCCATGGGTTCTTTCCTACGGAGGTATTCCCGTGGTGGTTTTCCAGCGTGGGTCCCACGACTTCATACTGATCGAGCCATTATATACATAAGATTACACCCCTTATTTCCTATGTTTATGTTCGAATTCTGATTAAACTCATGGATTTATGGCTCGATTTTGATTGTACAGGTACTTTGGGATGCAGGTCTGATCAGCGTGGAAAACCGGTGATTTTCGACTATAGGCGACAAAAGAAGTGCTTTTGGGGGCAAAATGGTCATTCTACAAGAAAAGCAACATTTGTTTTATCCCAGAGGCATCAGGTGCAATTCTACGGCCACAATCCAACCACCGATCCATTCCAGCAAGGGCACAAGCCATTCGGCGGCCTGACCGCCGTTTGAAACCGCCGATCAAGTGCCACATCACCACCACGAGATTCCAACCCTAACTTTTGTGACCCTATATAAATACCCCTCTTTTCTCATCTGTCAAGACACACAGCCCCACCATTCTTGAAACCCCCAATCACTCCCTAACCCTCCATTAAACAAAACCCTTACCTTAATCAAAGACACTAACATCCATCCACATCTTGAGGAGTAATTGAAGAGAGAAGAGGAATCTCAAGTACAAAAAGAAAAGACAAAAGGGACTCTTGAAGGCTTTATGGGTGCTCTCTACAATCTTTCTCTCTTTTGTTATTTTTCTAGTATGTGTAACTAAAGCCCACATATTGGGGAATTGATAAGTCAACTTATAAGATTGATTCCATGTATTTGAATTAGTCATGTATCTATTAAATCCTCTCTTGGTATATTCTATTTCATTGCCTTGAAGTTGCCATTTTACTTTATTAGTTAACATTGAGGTTCAAGTTAGCTTATTGTATAATGGTTCACACATGAAGGTTGTGGTCTAGAGTTTGAATGGTTTTCAACTTATTCCTCAACCTTGAGCATCTATGAAATTGAATATCTATGTTTAAATGTTGTACATGGTAATAGACCTTGAAATTGTTCTTGAGAATCTTTGTTGAGTAAATACTCATAGTGAAGTTCACTTGGGTAGGAGCTTGATATTATGCCTACGAAGACTCGTGGTAGGGTTTACTCGATTCAAAGTGGGATTTGCTTGTTAATAAGTAAATCAATTAAAGAACAAACCATGAGTTGGATTAATGTGCTTAATTGGACTAATTCATTACATTAGGAGGATCTTTTAGTTGACAAGTCAATTCCCCAATATCCATTCCTATACCTTCACACATATCACCTTAAGTGCTTGCTATTTAATCATTGCTTGATTTAGTTTAAGTTTCAAAACAATCTTTCAAACCGTAAATGAATTTTACTTTTCCGCATATAGTTATATTAGTGTAAATATCTTAGATATAGCCAAATATCCTCCCTTTCCCAGAGGAACGATCCCACTTGCCATTGTACGATTCAATTTGAGTTGTGTATTCCAAGTGTGGTTAATTTGGTACTTGCAAAAGTTTTGATCAAAATTTGGCGCCGCTGCTGGGGATCGGTAGCGTTATATTTGGTTATTTTAGTTTAGGATATAGTTTAGTAGTTTTATTGTGTCATTTTTATATTTTTACCTCGTGGTTGTGTTGTTTTTGGTGTTTTAGGCTTATAGGTGTATGCACTGGCGTCGTTCTAGAGGAGGTATTCTTTTTCCATCTAACAATCGCATTAACCAAGTTGGAAGATTAGCTAGAACCGCCGAAAGGGCATGGTTAAATCAATAACAAACTTTAACCATGGAAGACGAAAGAGAAAACCCACCCATAGTCCCACCTCCACCAATGAACCCTCCACCAATGAACTTTCCACCAAATGAGCAACCTCCACAAATGGACATTCCCCCTAGACAACTCACCATGGGGCAATATTCACGACCCATTATTAGGAGTCAACCACCTTCCATTATCCTTGATGAGCTCACGAAGTCATATGAACTCAAAACCATGCACATTAATCAACTACCATCCTTCTACGGCAAGTCAAACGAAGATTGCTTACAATTCATGAAAGACCTTAGTGAGGTGGTGGAGACTTTCCCCTTTACATCAAGGATGGGTACACTTTCGAGGGAACAATTGCTATTGAGGTGCTTCTCAACTTGTTTGAAAGACAAGGCAAAACAATGGCTGAACACCCAAAGGCCCGGATCTCTATTATCGTGGGAAGGAGTATGTGAAGCATTCTTCAACCGATTCTTTCCCTCAAACAAGAAGAGAGAACTACGAATGCAAATTACAGGTTTTCAAGAGGAGAATGGAGACTCATTTCATGAGACTTGGGAGAGATTTCAGGTCTTGTTAGCACAACTTCCACCTCATATGCTCCTCGACGAATACAAGGTCTCCTTATTCCAAGAAGGACTCTCTCCTCAAACACAACTCTTGATTACTAATGCTTGTGGTGGATCAACTGCAGACAAGACGGCAACTTTTGTGATAGATGTGTGTGAGAGGCTTGCTCTTATGTCCCAACAATGCAATTCAACACAAGAGCAAGTGGTAGACATGAGGTAGGAGGAGGAACCAAGATGGCAATTGAAGTTTCGAAGTTGGCCAAGCAAATGCAATCAATGCAAGCCACAATGTTGTCCATGCAATAATTCATCACCAACCAAGGGAAGGTGAATCTTATTCAAGGAAGAGATGGAAGTGGGGATATGGCTTTTGATGGAGAAGGTTGTGTTGGAATGCAAGAAGAAATCCAAGCAATGGGATATCAACAAAGAGATATGGGTGGCATGTATTCTCAAAACTACAATCCCAAGTGGAGAAACCATCCAAACTTGTCGTGGTCAAACAACAATGCATTAAACTCAGATATGCTTAGCAAAGAGGCGAATCAAGGGTTCAACAATAACCGAGGGTATTATCAAGGTCAAGGGTCGGGGAGTAGCCAACCTAATCAATGGAATCGGCAAGAGAATTTCAACAACCAAGCAAGGCAACAACAAAGGGAGCCCGTTTTATCGGATGGACAAAGGTTGAGTTCTATTGAAGCCCTAGTTACCAATATGGGTGCATCAATGAAGAACATGGAAACCCAAATAGGACAAATTGCCGAGGCTTTACAAAAACATGAAAAAGGGAAATTCCCTAGCCAATCCGAGCAAGCCAAGGCCATGACGGTGCTTAGAAGTGGGCGGATTCTAAACAATGGTGAGATTGTAGAAGATGCAAGTGAGCCTAGAGTTCAAGAAGATGAAGTGGTTGTGGAAGACACAAGATAAAAAGAAGAAGAGGTAGTGGTGCCTCCCTCAAATGAAGCTTCCCGTATACACAAGTCGTCTAATCCATACATCCCTCATATTTCTTACCCCGGAAGATTGAAGAATGCGAAGTTGGAACAATCCTTTCAAGACATCTATGACATCCTTTCCAAGGTGAATGTGAATCTTCTACTTCTTGATGCCATCCAAAAGATGTCTTCCTATGCAAAGTTCTTTAAGGAGTTGAATAAGGACAAGATCAAGTTCAAACCAAGGCAACAAGAAAGACTTGGGGAGAATGTTAGTGCGGTGATTCAAAAGAAGTTGCCCCAAAAGATGAAAGATCCCGGAGGCTTCATCATCAACATTTCTATAGGAGAAGGAAAGCAAAAGAAAGCCATGTTAGATTTGGGGGCAAGTATTAACTTGATGCCCTACACAATTTACAAGAGATTGGGCATCAATGACCTCAAGACCACTTCCATGTCACTTATGTTGGTGGATCAATCTTCAAGGCTTCCAATAGGGATTATTGAGGATGTTTTGATTCAAGTAGAGAAGCTCATTATTCCGGCTGATTTTGTGGTGTTAGACATGGAAGGCCAAAAAGATGAAGATCAAATGTTGTTATTGGGAAGACCATTCATGGCGACCGTTAGAGCAATTGTGGATGTGCATGACGGCAAACTCACTATGAAGGTGTTAGATGAGGTAATTGAGTTTAAACTCTTTGAGTCGGGGGCATATCCTATTGAGGCACATGATAGTTTTCATGTGAATGTGGTGGACACAATCATTGAAGAAGAAATTGAAGAATTTTTGAAGAAGAAGTTAGAGGTTTTAATGGCAAGTGCTATGGAATTCCTCGAGGAACAAGAAGAAGATGATGAGAGGGTTGATCTAATGGAAGAGTTAGTAGAGGAAGAGAGCATCAATGAGATCGAAGAAGTTGGCAAAGGAGAATTGGAGTCAACATTGGCTACACCACCAAGATTAGAATTAAAAGAGCTTCCTACATCACTCAAGTATGCCTACCTAGACGAAGAAGAAAGAAAACCGGTTATTGTTTCTTTGGAGTTGAATCAAGATGAAGAAACAAGGCTTCTTGAAGTCTTTCGGGTGCACAAGGCGGCTATTGGGTGGTCCATAGAAGATATCAAGGGGATAAGTCCCACTATTTGTATTCACAAAATACATTTAGATGAAGATTCGAAGCCATCAAGAGAAGCTCAACACCGATTAAACCCCATCATGCAAGAAGTTGTCAAGAATGAGGTTTTGAAGTTGTTGAAAGTCGGTGTTATTTATCCCATTACGGATAGTAGGTGGGTGAGCCTAATCCATGTGGTACCCAAGAAGTCGGGAATTACGGTAGTGAGGAATGAAAAAGAAGAACTCATCCCCCAAAGGTTGCAAACCGGGTGGAGGGTATGCATTGACTACCGAAAGTTAAATGCATCAACAAAGAAGGATCATTTCCCTCTACCATTCATTGATCAAATGTTGGAGAGATTGGCGGGGCATAACCATTATTGCTTCTTGGATAGCTATTCAGGATACAATCAAATAACAATTGCACCAGAGGATCAAGAAAAGATGAATTTCACATGTCCCTTCAGCACATATGCATACCGGAAGATGCCCTTTGGCCTATGTAATGCACCCGATGATGTCCATTTTTTCCGATATGGTTGGGAAGATCATCGAGGTATTCATGGATGACTTTTCGGTATTTGGAGGGTCTTTTGATTTATGCCTCAACAACTTGACACAGGTTTTGAAGAGATGTGAAGAGAAGAACCTAACCTTGAATTGGGAAAAGTGTGATTTTATGGTGACACAAGGCATTGTTCTTGGACATGTGGTGTCAAGACGGGGGATAGAGGTGGATAAGGCGAAAATTGAAGTTATGAAGAGCTTGCCTCTACCAAGAACCACCAAGGACATAAGGTCATTCTTGGGCCATGCGGGATTTTACCGGCGGTTCATCAAAGATTTTTCCAAAATCTCAAGACCCTTGTGCAACCTCCTTCAAAAAGAGGTAGAGTTTGTGTTTGATGAAGAGTGCTTGCAAGCCTTCAACACTCTCAAGGAAGCTCTCACTTCTACACCTATCATCGTACCATTGAATTGGAACCTCCCTTTTGAGATCATGTGTGACGCATCGGACTATGTCGTTGGGGCCATTCTTGGGCAAAGAATGGACAAGCTTCCATATGCAATCTACTATGCCTCAAGGACACTAAATGATGCTCAGTTGAACTACTTCACAACCGAAAAAGAATTGTTGGCGGTTGTGTTTGCCTTGGAGAAATTTCGACAGTATTTGGTGGGAGCAAGGGTAATAGTGTACACCAATCATGCGGCCATCCGTTACCTAATGCAAAAGAAAGATGCCAAGCCAAGACTCATTCGTTGGATTCTACTCCTACAAGAGTTTGACTTGGAAATCAAGGACAAGAAGGGAAAGGAGAATGTGGTAGCCGACCACCTAAGCCGCTTGATACATGGGTCTAATGAAGAAGAAGACATGCTCCTGTTGAAGGAAAGCTTTCTGGATGAGCAACTATGGGTAGTTGGTGGAAGAGAGCCATGGTATGCCGATATAGTTAACTACCTTGTGAGAGGCATAGTTCCCGAAGACCTATCATATCAACCTAAGAAAATATTCAAGTTCGTTGCTAGGTACTTTTGGGACGAGCCCTATCTCTTCAAGCATGGTCCCGACCAAGTAATTCGAAGATGTGTACCGGAACAAGAGCAAGAAGGGGTGATTCGGTTTTGCCATGAAATGCATTGTGGAGGCCACTTTAGTCACAAGAAAACCGTTCTTAAAGTCCTCCAATCCAGATTCTTTTGGCCAACCCTAGGGAAGGATACTTATGAGTTTTGTAGAAGTTGTGATAGGTGCCAACAGATGGGTAGTATTGGTAAGAGAAATGAAATGCCCCTAAAAGGAGAATTAGTGGTGGAGCTTTTTGACATATGGGGTATTGATTTCATGGGTCCCTTCCCGTCTTCAAATGGCAACAATTACATTTTGGTGGCGGTTGATTATGTCTCCAAGTGGATCGAAGCAATGGCTACAAAGACTAATGATGGTCATGTGGTAGTGAAGTTTTTGAAGGAGGTTGTGTTCTCAAGGTTTGGTACACCTTGGGCGATCATAAGTGATGGGGGAACCAATTTTTGCAACAAAATCTTTACCGCCTTGATGAAGAAGTACGGAGTGAAGCACAAACTTGCCACACCTTACCATCCACAAACCTCCGGGCAAGTTGAAGTGAGCAATAGGGAGATCAAGAGAATTCTAGAGAAGATGGTCAAGCCCAATCGGAAAGATTGGTCAATGAAGCTTCAAGATGCAGTTTGGGCTTACCGCACGGCATACAAGACCCCTCATGGCACCACGCCTTACCGATTGGTATTTGGGAAGGCTTGTCATTTGCCCGTGGAGTTGGAGTTTGATGCCTATTGGGCAATCAAGAAGTTGAATGTCAATATGGATTTGGCGGGTGAAGAAAGGAAGCTTCAACTTAATGAATTAGAGGAACTCCGTTATGAGGCCTATAAGAATGCCAAATTGTACAAGGAGAAGACAAAGAAAATCCATGATCAAATGATCCTAAGAAAAGACCTCCCACCCCGGGATGCTCGTGCTTGTGTTTGACTCACGATTGAAGTTATTTCCGGGGAAACTAAAATCTAGATGGACCGGTCCATTCAAGGTGACGGAGGTATTCCCGCATGGCGCAGTTGAAGTTAAAAGTTTCAAAACCGGGGACCCATTCAAGGTCAATGGCCAATGGGTCAAGCCATATTATGGAGGAGCAAGTAGTGCATTCATGATCGAAAACGTCAAACTTGGCGAACCTTAGTGCCCACCTTAACGTCTTGCTAGCGCTTTGTGGGAAGCAACCCATTTAGGTAGTTTTAATTTAATGCATAGTGTTTTCATTCCATTGAATAGCTTTTTGATCTTGTAGAATTCCCCCCCCCCCCCCCCCCCCCCCCCCCCCTCCCCTAAATTTGTGTTGGATGTTGGTTCATGAAAACTTGTTGAGCCAAAATGTGTTGGAAAACCATGTCCAATATAGGTTTGGGGGTTTCTTTGAGTATGATGTCGTTTTTGTGGAGTGTGCAGCTGTGAACAAAGGTGAAAGACTCTCTACCAGCAAAACGGCGGTTAAATTCGGCGGTTAAATTCGGCGGCCTGGCCATCGAATTAAACCGCATAATGAAACCAGAGGTTTTTGCCAAGAAACGACGGTTAAAATGGCAGGCATAAATCGACCGCCGATGGAATCAGGTCTTGAAGGCCAAGATTTAACGGTTTGAATTCGGTGGCCTGGCCGCCGATTAAACCGCCGATTGAAAAAAGAAGTCTCTGCCCAAATTTGGCTTTTTCAGAACGGCAGCCTGGCCGCCGAATCTTTGGCCGCAGAATCTTTGCCCGCCGAAAGAAGAACTTAAGAAAACGACAGTGTTTCAGCCAAAAAATTGCATTCTGCGGTCAAATTCAGCGTCCTGGCCGCCGAATTAAACCGCAGAATGCTTGATATCAGGTTTAAAATGGCTGTCACTTTCAACGAGCCAAACATACTTCCCTCTCACAAAAACTTCAAAATTCCTCTCCAAGGTGCATTTCTTCTCATTCTTCTCTCATTCAAGGACGTCAAAGGTATGTATCTCCTCCCTTAACTCATTTTTACATGTTTAAACTTCCTTAATCTCTCTTATGGCCGAAAATTTCAATTTATTGTATGAGTTAGGGTTTAGTTAGAATTTGGGGATTTTTAATTAAGAGACCGAATTGATGAAGATGCATGCTTGGGTTTTGTTTGTTGATAGGAATCAAATCTTTTTAGGTTGATGGTGCATGTTTGATGCTATCTTGGTTTGCCAATATTTTGATTCTTGTTTGGTTGACCGAATTTACTCTATAAAGTGTGTAGAAATCAATATTGCATGCTAAATTTGTTGGTTGATGAATGTATGAATGCTAGGTAATGTCTCTTTAATCTTAGATATAGCATGCACTCTTAAGACAATGAAGTAATTGTTGTGAAGAGATTGTTTTTACCATGAAGTTTGGGCATGAACTAGTCTTAATTCCTATATTGTGTAGTGTTGGATGTAATCCTCTGTTGTTCATGCATGATTCGGTTGATAACGACAATGTGATTGAATTGGCATAATCTTGACTTAGATGTAGTTTTTGGACTTGATTCCATGCTATATGTATTTTGCCATGATGGGATTTGATTGGATTATATATATATATATATCTTGAGTTTTGTTTGTGTATGCAGAATTGTTTGCTTTCCAAATGGCTCCGAAAAAAGGCAAGAGCAAGGCTTCTGGTTCCCGTAACTGAAGGGTGGATGAGCATAGCCTTTGCAAAGCTCTATATGTGGGTCGCCTCTAGAACATCCTCTCCAGAACAATCCACCATGACAGGAGCATTGATTTGAATGACGTAGGTGGAATGGACATTATGCGTCAGGTGAAGGAAATGGGGTGGCGCCAATTTGTCACCAAACCAAAGGGCCAATGTGAGCATAGTTCGGGAGTTCTACGCATCAATGATCCATGGCGAATTCTTGGAAGGGAAGTCCGTAAAGGTGCGGGACGTGGATGTGTTCGTTCGCCCCCAGGACATTAATGAGTATTATGGGACCAGGTCATATGATGTTCTTCCGAATGGGCTTCTGAAGGTCAACATTTTTAGGTTGTACGATCCTGAGCTTGCTGAGGCCCTCAGAAGAGAAATGGACAATAGGGGTTTGTGGGACATCGATTATCACCTCCGCCAATCCGAATTAGAAAGGGACTTAGCATTCTGGTCCGTGTTTGTGTCTCACTCCCTGAAGCCTACACAGCAAAGGACGAACATTGTCCTTGACATCACTCAGATTTTGTACTGCATCAAGTTTTGGTTGCAGATGGATGTTGGGCAGCTGATCCGGTTGGCCATAAGCAAGGCTGGAAAGACGGAGAAGTCGGTCATTCCCTTTCGATGTCTGATCTCTAATTTATGCAGGTAGGCAGGGGTTCCTGAGCGTCGTGGAGATGACTTGCTCATGATGGGAGATCCCTACAACTCCAGGACTTTCAGAGACTTGACCGCGCCTCAGGATGTGGAGCGCCTCTTTCCATTGGGATCAAGGAAGAGGCAGAGGTTTCTGCAGCAGCAGGAGGGTAGAGGTGAGGATAGTGATGATGAGGAAGATCCAGGGGCAGTTCCAGCAGTAGAAGATCCAGGGGCAGTTCCAGCAGCAACAGATTCAGCTGAGGAGCAGAGACTAGCTTGGTTCGATGCTTGGTTCACAGAGTACTCTCAGTAGATTCCCACATGGGCTTCAACTATAGTTCAGCAGCAGAAGGACCAGCAGACACAGATCGCTGAGCTGATTAGAGTCCTTTAGACGAGCACATTTACAGCTTCAGAGCGTGTTGGAGGAGCAGGCCCTAGCTTAGAGCCCCAGCAGCATCAGGATGATGATACACCCGCTCAGTGACACTTGTTCATGCATTTCACATTCTCATTTCATTTTTTGCTTCATGTTTACTTTTGGCATTTTGGCACCTTACAGTACTTTTAGTAGGATTTTAGTTTAACTCTTTAGTCAGATTTTAGTTTTCATATGCACTTATTTCATATATACTTTTGGGATAGTTATGTGCTTCTTTGAATATATTGCATGTAGCTGTTAGAACATCTTTTTGCCCGTAATTACTTAGGCGCCTTCCTTGCCGGGTCCTCATTGTCAACATTGGGGACAATGTTGGAATTAGGTTTGGGGGTGTGGATAATATTACTATAATTTTTTGGTATATAATTGTATATAAATAAAACAAAAATTTTCGCGATATAGGCCAATTGTGAGCATATTTTGCTTGATTTGATACCTTGGCATGTGCTCATTGGCAATCTAAGAATGCATGTGTGTCATGAGTTAGTCCCATACCATTTGTTTGAGTGGAGGTGGCCGTTTGTGTGAGTGTGTAGGTCTATTAGTGGAGACTACCCTAAGTTCTCATGCCTTAAAGAGCGAATCTATGAGGGTTATGTTTCTCTTCTTTTTGTACTCTTAAACACTCTTCAAATTTTGTTGTGCACCATTGAAGTCTCATCACATTACTTGCACCATTAATCATAGAACATTCATCAAATTGTGGATATCATGTCGTTTGTTTGCAATTTCTTGTGGTTGACCTACTTGAAGGGATGATAGGACTTTTATAGAATATGCCTAAACACTTTCACCCAAATTCCTACCATAGTTGTGCCTCAAGGGTCTAATAATGGTGGCCAAGCACCTAAGCCAAACACTTTCCCAGACACCAATGAACCTAAACACAAGCCATACCTAAACTTTCCGATCTCGCGTACTCAAGAAATATTTTGTTTGTGAATCTTATTGAAAAAAAAAAAGAAAAATAAATAAATTGTTGAGCCGTGTATGTGCTTGAATTGTATGTTGCTCTAATCGAGTAACAAAATTGTTGCAAGTTGCTCAAATTGAAGTTAGTTGGAATGTTGTTATTGATGTAGCTTTTGGAGCTCACACTTAGTTCATTGATCTTGAGTCGCATGCTTGATCAAAAATTTCCCATACTTTTCCGTATCCACCATTCACCACATAACACCCACTGCCCATCAACTAATAGGAAAAGTAAATTTGATCTTGTAGGTCTCCCACTTGAGAATGCAAACTCTCGTCATGATCTACCACGTTCATGGTTTTTGGTTCCTTTAATGAGACTTGTTTACTTAAAAAGAGCGTTCAATTTTGAATACATGTATGCGTCTTAAATTGTTCCCATTGCATAAACTCACTCGCATACGCTTGTATGAGTGTTAACCTAGGTTCTAAGAGGAAAAATAAGAGTGAATCTTGTAAGGACCTAGAGTCGAGGCGAAATATGGCCGAAGCGCTTGTGTGAATAGCCGCCAAAGCAAGGACATTTGAGTGTAGGATTCATGGCTAAGCATTGCACTCTTTGGATTGATTTTGTGTATTTCAACTTAGCACATCTCTCATGGTATCTCATCATATTTGGCATTCGCAATCTATTTGATTCGTTTTTCATAATATATCGGCGGTCTTAGTATTTGGTCTTGGGTCTATTAGTTTTGTTATCGGATTTGCCAATTTTTGTTATGAGTTTTGCTCGGGGGCGAGCAAAGTCTAGGTTTGGGGGTATTTGATCGAGCCATTATATACATAAGATTACACCCCTTAATTCCTATGTTTATGTTCGAATTCCGATTAAACTCATGGATTTATGGCTCGATTTTGATTGTACAGGTACTTTTGGGATGCAGGTCTGATCAGTGTAGAAAACCGGTGATTTTCGGCTATAGGCGACAAAAGAAGTGCTTTTGGGGGCAAAATGGTCATTCTACAAGAAAAGCAACATTCGGCGGTTCCATTCTGCGGCCAGGCCGCAGAATGGAACCGCCGTTTTATTCCAGAGGCATCAGGTGCAATTCTACGGCCATGATCCAACCGCCGATCCATTCCAGCGAGTGTTGGGGTTTTTGCCCTAAAGCTTGTAGTTTGTAAATGTGAATTGAACAAGAAATAAAAGAAGTAGTTTATTCATTCAAATTGTCTCATACATTTATAATAACATGTGTACTTAACATCCAAGATTGCCGGATGTAATTTCAAACTGAGTATATGAATGTCATATATAGATGGATTCAGTTTGAAAGGAGCAATCTAAAGAGTCCGTAGATAGCAAATAAAGCTGGGTACTTTATTTGTGGTCAATCTACAGCTGCTGTCCATTCTGTAATGTACGGTGATCTTATCCTAGATCATTCATATGGAGATATGAGAATGGAGGCACCTTATATGATTTGATCATATAGGACTGGGCCATGATCTATATGAATCTCTCACCAAGATCCGTTAAAAGATGAAATTCATATATGTCAACAAATGATGGCTATATATGGGTGATCTTAATCCTAAGTGTCTTATCGACTCCTTCAGGTTAGATCGTGGTTTTTGATATACCATGGGTGAGATCGGAGTTGCATTCCCGGTCAATAACTTCGTATGTTGGAATCGCGGTTTGGCTTGTGGCTGGGAAGGTCTGCACACAATAGAGGAATCCACTCCTTCTTGTGAGAAGTAGATAGTAGTTCCCTTAAGGGTTGATTCGGGGCTTGAACAATATGAACGCTCTCCTAATTCCGTAAGGAATGTAGGATTTATTGTTCATTAGAGAATCAATGGTACTTAATGGAAAGATATAATTAGAGGGGTATAACGGACATTATGACCTAGCTCTAATTATGAACTACCTGTGGAGGATTATACCATATGTAATAGCTATATCAATGGACATCAATAGTTATTGGTTTGTGTAAAAACGTCTACAGTTGAGAGAGTGCAACTTCGGGTTTTTAGTGGAATAACACCGAAGTTAATAATCATGAAATATTAATTAAAGAGTTTAATTATTTATTTCTAAGGATTATTGGAGCTCAAAATACTGTAAGTCCATTAGGTCCCCTTGCTAGCCCGATCGATTTAGGTAACAAGGGTCACGGTTAATTAATTGGATTGTCCAATTAATTGTGTTATGAAAGTGACACGTATCTATTCGGGAATTGATTGAATAATGAGATTATTTAATTAATGAATAATGGTGATTAAATAAATTAAATAATAAGATTATTTAATTATGTTGTTAATCACTAAATGGAGGGTGTTAGTTGATATTTGATTTTGAATAAAATAAGATAATATGATTATTTTATTTTATTAAATTAAATATTTGAAATTGAATTTAAAATGTTTAAATTCAAAAATAAATGTTTAATTATTTTTTAAAAGATATGAAATATCTTTATAAAGATTTTTTTTATTTTATTTAAATCAAATAGATTTGGTTTGTTTTTAAAGATATATGAGATATATTTTTAATTTAAAAATAACAACCGAATTATATGAGATCAACTTACACAAAAATTTAAGAGGCATCGGTTTTTTGTCTTTTAATGAGAGAAGTTTTAAAAGGCATCAGTTTTTTGTCTTTTAATAAAAGAAGTTTTAAAAGCAAGTAGGTTGCATAAAACAGGAGAGAAGAAAGAGAAACAAGGGTGCGGCTAGAGACAAAATAAAAGAATTATTTTTTTTCTTTTAGACTTATTATTGCCGCACTTCACCAATAAAAGAACAAGAGTTGTCTTTTGTGTGCTCTTCTCTTCTACCTCCATTTTTGTTCCTGAGTACCGTGACGCGCCCACACGCCATTACCAATCAGGGTCATAGCGAGGAAGATCAAGTGGTTCAAATCAGGAGCAGACCGTATTAAAGTGAAGGAGCCTCCTACGTAGGTATGAAATAGTTTTCATCTCCTTCTTATTGTTTTCGATTATTACTGTACAAATGAGTTTATTTGATGATTGCTTTTAAAAATTTTAAAACCTTTCCGCTGCGCAATCTGTAACCCCAGGTACCAACAATTGGTATCAGAGCCAAATTTTTGTACAGTATAATCGAATTCGATTGCTCCTGATTGCATGTGTGAATGTGTAGGCACAAATTTAACGAATGTATGATGTTTTTGATTAAATTGTTTTATTTAAAAACATGGTTGATCGTAATTTTTTATGGTGTTGTGGATTTAGAGTGTTTCTGGGTTGTATAATGGTTTTATAGTTTTTTTATATTTTTTTTTATTTACTGTTTATTGTATAAAAAAAAAAAAAAAAATTGATGTAATCAAATGAAGACCTGGTATACACGAAGATCCACTTTAGTCAAAGAAGGGTGAGGCGCATATTGACTTGCGCGATTGTGCATACCCACGCACATCGTTTTGTAAGACTATGCATGTTGCTTTGTGCAACATTGCTGGTTGGTATGCAAGCGAGGTGTGTCCCGGTTGCACAGTTTCGTTGGCAAGTGTTGCCTAGTGCGTTCCATGCAAATTTCTTTTTTTTGGATTCATGAGATGAATCTGTGTGACCCGAAGATACTGGAAGACTCAGAAATTACAAGAAGACCAAGGAATGCCTTGGGAATATTTTTGTAATTAGATTTCAATTTTTTTTTAGGTCAAATAATCCACAACACTCGGTCAACTCATGTATGTGTTTTATTATTTGATGAATAAGCATTGTCATGCATACACGTGTTTTAAATTAGTTGTGCCTACACATAAATATATGGTGATATATCATACATGCATGTTAGCCTATTTTATTATGTGTTTTAGTTTTAATGTGATTAAAATGGGCTATACACATATATGGATATAAATTAATGGGATTAGTTTTAGGAGTAAAAACTTGGTAATTCTCATTAATCACTAATCTAATTATTAAAGAGTTTAATTACTTAGATTAGTAGGGTCCTTTAATATTTATTAGGATTAATTTGATTAAGCCCCTAATAATAATTGGACCCAATAATGTGTTTAGTTTTAATAGTTAAAACTTGGTAAATACATTTTTTTTTATAATTCTAGTCTTAGTAAATAATTTACATAGATTAGAATTTTCACTAATGAACTAGATTTTTAAGAGTTAAAAATCAAATTAGTTTATTAGTTATTGGAATAGGATTCTAAGAATTTGTGATTAATGCACTTGACGCTTAGATTGAAATTAGCCGTTTAATCTAGTTTTTTCTAGGTGCATTAATATTAATAGAAAACCCTTATTATAAAATAGTGAGTGGGAGAGGGATATATGACATTATATCCCACGGTCTCCATCATTAGTTCAACACCGTAAGATTCGAGTGGGGCCTCGTGACGGCTTTGTTTTCGTCCTCCCTAAGGAGGGTTTCCATAAGAATCAATATCAAGGTTGACTTCCTAACGGATAGGATTGCTGAGGGGATTTCGGGATTGACCGACCCTAAGGCGGCAATTCTCGAGTTAAGCTCATGAGATCTGAAATGATGGGTTACGCTCACAAGGTTTTAATTAAATTGGTTAATTATAAACCTGACTGAAATATACGATGGTTGAATGTTAGAGGAATAAGAGTTATTCTGGTATAACATTTGATTGAGAATGTCTCGATTCAACATGCAAGAATTTGACTGACCCTAAGGCAGCATTTGCTTGTGGTATGTTGGATTGTCGTGGCGTAGTAACACTTTTTAGGGTTGTTCTTGTTCATTAAACATTTTCATGCATCATGTTTAATTTTATGCCGAACATTCGCACATGTTTTGAATGTATGAATGAATGAATTCTTTATTTATGTTTTTTCAGCCATATCAACTGCACTATTACAAATCATAGCCAATGACAAATTAACTGGTGATAACTACACTAAATGGAAACACAATATCAATGCAATTTTGGTCACCAAGGACCTTAAGTTTGTGCTTACGGAGGAATGTCCTCCAATGCCTGCTGCCAATGCCGCACGAACTGTTCGTGAGGCATATGAGAAATGGGTCTCATCAGATGAGAAAGCCCGAACATATCTGTTAGCAAGTATGACAGACGTGCTTGTCACTAAGCATGAAGCAATGGGTACTGCATTTGAAATAATGGAGTCATTGCAGGCTATGTTCGGGCAACCCTCTGAGCAAAAGCGGCATGAAGCTGTTCGTTCCGCTATGCTCGCTCGTATGAAGGATGGTGCATCAGTTCGGGAACATGTCCTGAACATGATGTCCTACTTTAACACGGCAGAAATCAATGGCGGGGCCATTGATGAACCCAGTCAGGTGAGCATCATACTGACGACTCTTCCGAAGAGTTTCGATCAGTTCAAGAGCAACTATGGGATGAACAAGCTTAAGTTCAGTCTCACACAGTTGCTCAATGAGCTCACTACCTTTGAGTCCTTGACTAAGGACAGCAAGGGCATGACCGGTGAGGCAAATGTTGCCAAACCATCTTCCTCCAATAACAAAAAGAGGAAGAGGTCTGCTGGGAAGGCGAAGGGTAAGCCCAAACCCAAGAAAGCCCAGAGCAAAAAGAAAGGCGCCTCCATCGACAAGAGCAAAGGAAAATGTTTCAATTGCGACAAAGTCGGGCACTGGAAGAGGAATTGTCCTCAATATCTAGAGGAGGTAGCCAAGAAGAAGAAAACGAAAGGTAAATATGATTTACTTGTTCTTGAGTCATGTTTAGTGGAAGATGATTCTTCACCTTGGATAGTTGATTCGGGGGCCACTAACCATGTTTGTTCTTCTTTGCAGTGGACTGATTCTTGGACACAGCTTGAGGAGGGAGCCTTCTCTATGCGTGTGGGGTCAGGGGATGTCGTGTCGGCACGAGCAGTGGGCGTAATTAGATTGCGTTTTTGTAATAATAATTTCATATTGTTGGACAATGTATTTTTCATTCCTGGATTTACACGGAATTTAATTTCCGTTTCTAAATTGTTAGAACAATTATATTCTGTTTCTTTTGATAATAAATAAGTTATTATTGCAAAGAATGGTCTGAATATTTGTTCAGGAATTAATGAAAACAATTTATATGTGTTAAGACCGTTAATACATACAACACTGCTCAACACCGAAATGTTTAAGGTTGAAAAACCAAAAACTAAACGACAAAAGATTTCTCCAGAAAACGAAACGTATCTATGGCATCTAAGACTTGGCCATATCAACCTTGACCGGATAGATAGACTAGTGAAAAGCGGACCTTTAAGTGAGTTAAAGGTTGGCACCTTACCTGTCTGCGAATCTTGTTTAAAAGGTAAAATGACCAAGAGACCTTTTACTGGAAAATGGCTGAGAGCTAAAGAACCATTAGAGCTTATACATTCAGACGTCTGTGGACCGATGAATGTTAAAGCAAGGGGTGGTTATGAGTATTATGTCACCTTTATAGATGACTACTCAAGATACGGATATGTCTACCTAATGCAACGAAAGTCAGAAACTTTTGAAAAGTTCAAAGAATTCCGAGCTGAAGTTGAAAATCAGTTAGGAAAGACTATCAAGACTCTACGATCGGATCGTGGAGGTGAGTACCTTGACCAAGAGTTTGAAGACTTCATGGTCGAGTATGGGATAGTGTCCCAACTCACAGCTCCTGGTACACCTCAACAGAATGGTGTCGCAGAGAGGAGAAATATAACCCTAATGGAAATGGTGAGATCTATGATTAGTTTCTCATCGTTACCAAATTCCTTTTGGGGATATGCATTACAAACAGCGGCATACATTTTGAATGTAGTGCCATCCAAATCTGTTCCTAAGACTCCTCTAGAGTTGTGGAATGGTCGTAAAGTTAGTTTGCGACATTTTCGCATATGGGGGTGTCCAGCACACGTGCTGAAGAACATAAGTGGAAAGCTAGAGCCCAAGTCTGTGGTCTGCTTGTTTGTAGGATACTCCAAGGAGACCAGAGGTGGATACTTTTATAGTCCTGAAGATAACAAAGTGTTTGTATCGACAAATGCAACATTTCTTGAGGATAACTATATTAGTGACCATAAGCCTCGTTCTAAAATTGTATTGAATGAGTTGGAGCCTGGTGAGACCAGTTCTCAATCAACAAGAGTTGTTGATCCATTAACATCTGAGAGTCAGATGATTCCTAGTCAGGATATACTACCACTTAGACGTAGTGAGAGGGTTGTAAGACAGCCTGAACGCTATTTGGGTGTAAGTGAGGGACAAGATGTTGTCTCTGCTGATAGTGTGGATGATCCATTGACATTTAAGAATGCAAGGGAAGATCCTGATAAAGAGGAATGGCTTAAAGCCATGAATCTCGAGATGGAGTCCATGTACTCTAACTCAGTCTGGGAACTTGTAGACTTACCGGATGGGGTGAAACCCATAGGGTGTAAGTGGATCTACAAGAGAAAGAGAGGAGTAGACGGGAAGGTAGAGACCTTCAAGGCAAGGCTAGTGGCCAAGGGTTATACCCAAAAGGAGGGGGTCAATTATGAGGAGACCTTCTCGCCAGTAGCTATGTTTAAGTCTATTCGGATTCTCTTATCCATTGCTGCTTATTTTGATTACGAAATTTGGCAAATGGACATCAAGACTGCATTCTTGAATGGCAATCTTGATGAGAGCATCTACATGATGCAACCAGAGGGATTCGTGTCTCCAGATCAAGAGCAAAAAGTTTGCAAGTTGCAAAGATCCATTTATGGACTTAAGCAAGCATCTAGATCTTGGAACATAAGGTTTGATGAGGTGATCAAAACCTATGGGTTTGAGCAAAACGTTGATGAGCCTTGTGTCTACAAGCGCATCATTGACTAGAAAGTAGTTTTCTTGGTCCTATACCTAGATGACATCCTACTCATTGGGAATGATGTGGGAGTATTGTCTAATGTAAAGGGCTAGCTGGCCAGCCAATTCCAAATGAAAGATTTGGGAGAGGCAAGTTATGTTCTAGGGATCCAACTTATAAGGGATCGCAAGAACAAAGTTATAGCACTGTCTCAAGCATCGTATATCGACAAAATTCTTGTGCGATTTTCGATGCAGAACTCCAAGAAAGGTAATTTACCTTCCAGGCATGGAGTTCACTTGTCTAAGGAACAGTGTCCTAAGACACCTCAAGAAGTTGAGGATATGAGACGAGTTCCCTATGCGTCAGCAGTAGGTAGTCTCATGTATGCTATGTTATGCATGAGACCGGACATCTGCTTCGCAGTGGCAGTAGCCAGCAGATACCAGTCCAACCCAGGATTAGATCATTGGGTTGCTGTCAAGACTATTCTCAAGTATCTTCGGAGAACGAGAAATTATATGCTAGTGTATTCTGGACAGGATTTGATCCCGTTAGGATATACGGATTCTGATTTTCAGACAGACAAGGATTCTAGGAAATCCACGTCTGGATCAGTATTCACCCTTGGTGGTGGAGCCATTGTGTGGAGGAGTGTTAAGCAATCTTGTATTGCTGATTCCACCATGGAAGCCGAATATGTAGCCGCTTGTGAAGCTGCTAAAGAGGCTGTTTGGCTCCGCAAGTTCTTGAGTGATCTGGAAGTTGTTCCGAATATGGATAAGCCCATCACACTTTATTGTGATAATAGTGGTGCTGTGGCTAATTCCAAAGAACCAAGAAGCCACAAGAGAGGTAAGCATATAGAGAGGAAATATCATCTCATTAGAGAGATAGTGCAGAGAGGAGATGTGACCGTGAACAAGGTAGCATCACAGGATAATCATGCTGATCCATTTACGAAGACCTTACCGGCTAAAGTGTTTACGGGTCACCTAGAGAGTCTAGGTTTACAAGACATGCCTCACATGCTTTAGTGCAAGTGGGAGATTGTTGGGGTTTTTGCCCTAAAGCTTGTAGTTTGTAAATGTGAATTGAACAAGAAATAAAAGAAGTAGTTTATTCATTTAAATTGTCTCATACATTTATAATAACATGTGTACTTAACATCCAAGATTGCCGGATGTAATTTCAAACTAAGTATATGAATGTCATATATAGATGGATTCAGTTTGAAAGGAGCAATCTAAAGAGTCCGTAGATAGCAAATAAAGCTGGGTACTTTATTTGTGGTCAATCTACAGCTGCTGTCCATTCCGTAATGTACGGTGATCTTATCCTAGATCATTCATATGGAGATATGAGAATGGAGGCACCTTATATGATTTGATCATATATGACTGGGCCATGATCTATATGAATCTCTCACCAAGATCCGTTAAAAGATGAAATTCATATATATCAACAAATGATGGCTATATATGGGTGATCTTAATCCTGAGTGTCTTATCGACTCCTTCAGGTTAGATCGTGGTTTTTGATATACCATGGGTGAGATCGGAGTTGCATTCCCGGTCAATAACTTCGTATGTTGGAATCGCGGTTTGGCTTGTGGCTGGGAAGGTCTGCACACAATAGAGGAATCCACTCCTTCTTGTGAGAAGTAGATAGTAGTTCCCTTAAGGGTTGATTCGGGGCTTGAACAATATGAGCGCTCTCCTAATTCCGTAAGGAATGTAGGATTTATTGTTCATTAGAGAATCAATGGTACTTAATGGAAAGATATAATTAGAGGGGTATAACGGACATTATGACCTAGCTCTAATTATGAACTACCTGTGGAGGATTATACCATATGTAATAGCTATATCAATGGACATCAAGAGTTATTGGTTTGTGTAAAAACGTCTACAGTTGAGAGAGTGCAACTTCGGGTTTTTAGTGGAATAACACCGAAGTTAATAATCATGAAATATTAATTAAAGAGTTTAATTATTTATTTCTAAGGATTATTGGAGCTCAAAATACTGTAGGTCCATTAGGTCCCCTTGCTAGCCCGATCGATTTAGGTAACAAGGGTCACGGTTAATTAATTGGATTGTCCAATTAATTGTGTTACGAAAGTGACACGTATCTATTCGGGAATTGATCGAATAATGAGATTATTTAATTAATGAATAATGGTGATTAAATAAATTAAATAATAAGATTATTTAATTATGTTGTTAATCACTAAATGGAGGGTGTTAGTTGATATTTGATTTTGAATAAAATAAGATAATATGATTATTTTATTTTATTAAATTAAATATTTGAAATTGAATTTAAAATGTTTAAATTCAAAAATAAATGTTTAATTATTTTTTAAAAGATATGAGATATCTTTATAAAGATTTTTTTTATTATTATTTAAATCAAATAGATTTGGTTTGTTTTTAAAGATATATGAGATATATTTTTAATTTAAAAATAACAACTGAATTATATGAGATCAACTTACACAAAAATTTAAGAGGCATCAGTTTTTTGTCTTTTAATGAGAGAAGTTTTAAAAGGCATCAGTTTTTTGTCTTTTAATAAAAGAAGTTTTAAAAGCAAGTAGGTTGCATAAAACAGGAGAGAAGAAAGAGAAACAAGGGTGCGGCTAGAGACAAAATAAAAGAATTATTTTTTTTCTTTTAGACTTATTATTGCCGCACTTCACCAATAAAAGAACAAGAGTTGTCTTTTGTGTGCTCTTCTCTTCTACTTCCATTTTTGTTCCTGAGTACCGTGACGCGCCCACACGCCATTACCAATCAGGGTCATAGCGAGGAAGATCAAGTGGTTCAAATCAGGAGCAGACCGTATTAAAGTGAAAGAGCCTCCTACGTAGGTATGAAATAGTTTTCATCTCCTTCTTATTGTTTTCGATTATTACTGTACAAATGGGTTTATTTGATGATTGCTTTTAAAAATTTTAAAACCTTTCCGCTGCGCAACCTGTAACCCCAGGTACCAACAGCGAGGGCACAAGCCATTCGGCGGTTTCATTCGGCGGCCTGACCGCCGTTTGAAACCACCGATCAAGTGCCACATCACCACCACGAGATTCCAACCCTAACTTTTGTGACCCCATATAAATAACCCTCTTTTCTCATCTGTCAAGACACACAACCCCACCATTCTTGAAACCCCCAATCATTCCCTAACCCTCCATTAAACAAAACCCTTACCTTAATCAAAGACACTAACATCCATCCACATCTTGAGGAGTAATTGAAGAGAGAAGAGGAATCTCAAGTACAAAAAGAAAAGACAAAAGGGACTCTTGAAGGCTTTATGGGTGCTCTCTACAATCTTTCTCTCTTTTGTTATTTTTCTAGTATGTGTAACTAAAGCCCACATATTGGGGAATTGATAAGTCAACTTATAAGATTGATTCCATGTATTTGAATTAGTCATGTATCTATTAAATCCTCTCTTGGTATATTCTATTTCATTGCCTTGAAGTTGCCATTTTACTTTATTTGTTAACATTGAGGTTCAAGTTAGCTTATTGTATAATGGTTCACACATGACGGTTGTGGTCTAGAGTTTGAATGGTTTTCAACTCATTCCTCAACCTTGAGCATCTATGAAATTGAATATCTATGTTTAAATGTTGTACATGGTAATAGACCTTGAAATTGTTCTTGAGAATCTTTGTTGAGTAAATACTCATAGTGAAGTTCACTTGGGTAGGAGCTTGATATTATGCCTACGAAGACTCGTGGTAGGGTTTACTCGATTCAAAGTGGGATTTGCATGTTAATAAGTAAATCAATTAAAGAACAAACCATGAGTTGGATTAATGTGCTTAATTGGACTAATTCATTACATTAGGAGGATCTTTTAGTTGACAAGTCAATTCCCCAATATCCATTCCTATACCTTCACACATATCACCTTAAGTACTTGCTATTTAATCATTGCTTGATTTAGTTTAAGTTTCAAAACAATCTTTCAAACCGTAAATGAATTTTACTTTTCCGCATATAGTTATATTAGTGTAAATATCTTAGATATAGCCAAATATCCTCCCTTTCCCTGAGGAACGATCCCGCTTGCCATTGTATGATTCACTTTGAGTTGTGTATTCCAAGTGTGGTTAATTTGGTACTTGCAAAAGTTTTGATCACATACCTTCTGGTCCGCAGGTTCATTTCGACAGAATGAACCAGCGGCGGTCTTCTTCATACATATTTGTCCTATTTTGCCCACATTAGGTACAAACACCTTCCCTATGGGGTATTTACCTGCACATAGCTAAAACACACATTATATACACAAAAGTGCTCAGAAACGAATACAAAAGATAGGAAAAGGGAGCGCTAAATGTGAACATTTTGAGCTTGATCAAATATCCCATGCCTCCTTAGCTATCCTAGTGTTTTGAATCAGCTTATATTGATTCTCATCCATTGCACATAGGATGGCATGCATTGCCTTCCTATTCCATTTTGAAGCATCAAACTCTTGCGTGTTCCATTGCGCTTTAGGCTTCGATACTTCTCCTCCTCCTCCTCCACCTATGGGAGTCATCATAGGTAGATCATATCTATCTTCAACTACCATCCATGCACGGTCATGAATTTGACATATGTAGGATTCCATCTTTCCTTTCCATGAGGAATAATTCAAACCAATGAGAAAAGGAGGTCGCGTGCTAGAAGCTCCCTTATTGTTGCCACCGTTTCCACTCATTATGAATAATTAATGAAATGAAATGTATGCAAGATGTATGAATGAATAAAAATCACACAAGTGCAAAACACACCAAAATGAGCAAGGATCACCTAAGTATATCTAAAAACTCGCTCTGATACCAATTGAAACAAATTATAGGTGTGTACAATATTAATCTAGAAAGGAGGTGAATAGATTTTAACCATTTGTACCCAATTTTCGTTAATAGGCAAGATTACGAAAATACCCCTAACTAGTCAATAAAATATAGCAAGTGTAATATGTGTAGAATATTAAATAACACTTGATATTTACATGAAAACCCTCATGGAAAAAACCACGGGCTAATAAGTGTGCCACACTCGAACCTCAAATCCACTAAATGAAATGTGTTAAAGATTACAACCTAATCCCGGTATATAATCACACACCTACCTAATCCCGGTATGAGTGAACTTAGTCCAATTGCTTGTGATTTACGCAACCTAATCCCGGAAGCTACACAAGTCTTACTTCTCAAAGAGGAGATAAAAACCTATGTGAATATATGATGATATTCAAAGAGCAAATAAAGCTAGGGAACCTTAGATGCTTATCTAGGATGATAATATACAATAAAAACAATCCTAGATATCAATAGCTAAATGAAATGTCAAAAAGCTTAGCTAAACATAGATTATAAAAACCTAGATAGCAATCACAATACAACACTCAATCAATTCATCACAAACAATCTCTATCTTGTATCTAGCATATGATCTTAAAACATACAAGTAAATAAAGAGATAACTTGACAAGAAAGATACTAAAATTTGATGAAGTTAGTAAAAATCTTACCAAGCAAGTTTTGATGATACAAAACCATGCATGAATGATGCAAGATGTTCATTGATGCACAAAGGAATGTCTTTGAGTGTTTAAAGGAGAGTTCTTGAGAATTTTTCACTTGAAAAATGGTCTAAGGGAAAAATATGATTTTTGGACTCTTAAAGCTGACCTAAAGGCAAAGAGGCATATATATAGGGTGCCAAAATGAAGTGACATCGTTTTGAAAATTGGCATTATTTTTGCCTTGGGCCCTATACGAGTCACTGTACGTAAAGCGACTTGTACAGCGCCTACCTAGGAAAATGAAGAACAATCTTCATTGGCGATGTTCATATGGCACTTCTGAACAGCGCCACAACTATGTTCTTCTCGGGAAACATAGTGTCGCTGTACATAGCGTTGTACGTATAGCGTTTTGTACAGCAACCAATTAAATGCATCAGGTCTATACAGCGCCTATGCCAAGCCTTACAAAGTCTCAGATAGGCATTGTTCGAACAACGCCCAATATAATAATGCATCCTAAATGCCTAAATGTGACACGGCAATAAACAACACAAGATTCAATCATATGGGCAAGCATGAAGAGAGATTAACGAACATTAATGCACCTATAGAACATACATAACATACAAGATATACATATGTGCATGAGTTGTGTGTGTGTGCAACTACATCTCTTCATTTGCAAGTAAGCACTTAAAAATTTACCTTTGGAGTTCTTCTTCTCTTGAGGTCTTGAGAGCCTAAGCTACCCTTACATCAAAACCCCAAAATGTAGTTTGTCCACGAAATAAGTCAATCAATAAATGAGACCTTACATGTGGAATATCTCAGAAACATTGAACAGATACTGAGGTGTTTCGAACTTGCTTCAGGGTTGAAAATTAATTTCCTTAAGTCTTGCTGTGTTAGAGTAGGTAAAAGGGCGGTACAGGATCCTTTATGAGCTTCCACTTTGAAGTGTAAGGCTACCTCATTACCTATTAACTACATGGGCATCCCTCTTGGATCTCGACCAAGTGCAAAGGCGTTTTGGAGTCCGATTGTTGACAGAATTAAAGAGAGGTTGAAGCCATGGAAACATAAATTTTAGTCCAAAAATGGTAGAGTAGTTCTAATAAAGGTTGTTTTGTCAAGCATTCCTACAAACTTCATGTCTATTTTCAAAATTCCATTTGGGATTTCTCAATATATTGAACAATTACAAAGAGATTTCCTTTGTGGTGATGGTTTTGAAAAGAAAAAGGTGCATGAAAGTATACAAACAAGGTTAAATTGCTTAAAGCGTACCTAGAGGGGGTGAATAGGTTTTTCGCCTAATTTCAAACCCTTGAACGAACTTACGTTTGTCCCTCAAGGTAGCTTTACATACAACATATAAATAGAACATTCATATATAGACAAGATAGGTATATCATTATTTAAGCAATGTCTACAAATAACAAGTTGTTGTATGAGGTATAATATCACTAAAGACACAAAACCAAGGAATATCTTGTATATTAATATTGTTCAAAGTTATTACAAGAATGATCAAATATATCAATATACAAGAACAACCAAATATGAAAGATAACAAATACAAAAAGATACAAAGAGGTTTGTTCTACAAATCACTCTTTACAAGTACTTTATCAAATATTCAATACAAGTAAATGATATTCAACAAGTTAACACATACATATACACAATATAAAAGAGATAGAGAAAGAGACAATGAACACAAGATTTTTACGTAGTATACCTCTGAAGAGGAAATATCCATGGGTTGAATCCATAACCACCGGCAAAGCAAATCCACTTTATGAAAAGGACATACACACTCAAGACTATCAACTCTATGATATCCATCTCAAGCTATCAAATCCTAATCTAACCCTCGGGCTAGTGAATCACTAAGCCTACTCCCTATCCAAGGTGTGTCCTACACCTCTAGGAAGCAACTCCCTATCCAAGGCTCTCAAGCCTCTAGGAAGATTTCCTCGCTTAGCAATCTAGATCACTTGGATCCTAGTTAAGCTCCCCTAGCTTAACCATCTGCAGTACGTAACTCCTTGCTAAGACTTTCGCTTGGCTATCCGAAACTCATTCCTAGCCAAGACTTCTTGCTCAATACAGAGCTTCACTCACTTTGAAATAGACTTCCATCTTTCCTCAAGGCAAGTGATCTAAGTGATGCAAATGATGTAAATCACAATCAACACAACATAGAACATGTGATCAATATATTCTATGGAACAACTAGACCTAAACATGTGAGAACACAAGCATACAAGTCTAGATGCAAAACATGAATAAAACTAGAGCATGTGAAATCACCTAAACACAAAAGCTCATAATTCCATTCACACATATAACACTTGAATGTATCATATTCATGAAGCACAATTTCAAGATGTTATACACATACAAATAAATGCTAGAAACCTAGAATACATTCAATGAGTAATCTAGCCAAAGATTTAGACAAAGGATATATTGATAAATCAATTTAATCCTAGATAACTCTAAAAACACATACAAGAGCTTTAATCCAAGATATCATCAATCAAAGGATCAAAACATATTCAAGGATTATTAATCATGAAATCATTCAATCAAGTCTCAAATAATCTTAGATGTCAATCTAATCACAATACAACTCTCAAACATGTGAAAATCATAGAATCAAACATTCTATTTCACAAGTGTCTCTAATTAGACTTTTGATTAAGATTGATTAAAAAGCTATCTTTCTCAATAGCATTCACTAAACATATACATACATATAGAAGAAGAAACCCCAAGCAAATTGAAGGTTTAAAAAGAAGTAATCACCAAGATATGAACACTACCTGGATTTCACGAGCTGGTTCATTTTTCTGAGTAAATCTACTCTGAAAATCAATCAACAAGCTGCAAGACCACTTGGAAAAGGTAGGGGACTCAATTACAAACAATCTCCAACTTGAATCACTCAAATCTGACTTCATATGAGAAAGTTATAGTGTTTGAAAGTTGAGAAAATTGGAGAGAAAATTTCATACGGGATTTTAAACTTTTTCTTCTTGAAAACAAATGGAGGGAAGTGGGAATATTTAAAAGGAAGAGAGAGAAGGAAGATTTCAGCCAATCATAGAAGGCCACGTTAGCCTTCTCCCTGTGTGGTGCGCATGGGCCACACGGGACCAGATGGCTGATCAGCCCATGTGACACACGGCCTCCACACGGGGTGGCCAAGGCATGGCCTTTGGCTATGCATGCCCCTCTCGCGCACCTCCCACGTTCTTTGACCGTATTTGGGCCTCTGAACTCCGATTTCAAATCCATTTTCAAATTATGAATCGTGACTCCCTCACACACAACGAAGACTATAAAACTTTAATAAAAGGTTGAGAATTTATCTCAGAAAACTACAACGAACACAACTCAACGAATGAGAACGAAAAGTAGCGTAGCTACATCGTTTGGACTCAAAACTAAATGAATGAGTAACCAAAACGACCAGGACTCAATATGGAATCAAATAAGATCATGTACAAGTCCAAAACATAAGAAACACAAACAATCAAACACAAATTCACATATGAATGTCATTTCCTAGACATAGTCTTAAAACATGCAACTCTATAATGTATGAACATTTGAGTTCAATGCATAAGCATACAAAAACATGTGAATGTGTTATATAAATGGTGCACAACAATGTAGGGACACTTATGAATGATTTGTGTGTGTGTGTGTGTGTGTGTGTGTGTGTGTGCCTATTGCCTTGAAGAAGAAAGAGGTCTATATTACCTTAATAGTGCAATGATGTCCATTCCTCTTCAAAGGCCACTTCTTGCTTGATCTTTTGGTCACAACTTTCTTTGAAGCTTCAAATCATCAACCTATGACCATTAATCATATACAAGAGAAAACATCGTTTTGATATGGAATATATGCCAACACAAACTAAAAACCTAACAGTGCACGCGGTCAAGTAGGAGTTGGTGTGTCTCAATAAAGCGAACGGTGGATTAGGAATTGGGAGGGTGGCAGTTAAAAATAAGGCATTGTTGGCTAAGTGGGCTTGGAAGTTTGGCATGGAGAAGTCGTCGTTGTAGAGGAAGGTGATCATTGCGTATTATGGACTGAGTAACAACAACATTATATGGAAAGGGTCGGATAATAGGAATGCATCATATTATGCTAAAGTTGTGGCTAGTGTCTTTAAAATAGGTTCCAGGTCATGGGAAATTATGAATGAGAATTTGCAGCAAGTTATTGGAAATAGGAATAGTGTAAATTTTTGGGAGATTAGGTGAGGTGAATCAAATACGTTGAAGGAATCGTTCCCAAGAATTTATGCACTAGCAGCTGTAAAGGAGGGGTTTATTCGAGACTTTGGTGAATGGGTGGGCTCTTTGTGGGTGTGGAATGTTACTCTCAGAAGACCGGTCTTGGGGTGGGAACATAATCAATATAGCTATTTTTTGGCTTTCTTACAAACCATTACAGTGCGATCATCTATTTCTAATTCATTAGTATGGATTCCATCTTCTAACGGGATGTTTTTGGTGAAGTCATTTAGTAGAGTTTGGGAAGATAGGGTGGAAGATTTGGATGGTCTTAATAAGTTTTGTTGGCAGGGTATTTGTCCTCCGAAAGTGGAGATTTTTGTTTGGCAATTGATAAAAGGTAAAATAATGGTCAAACAAGTGCTTAATAGGTTTGGTTTATGTCCAAATAATGGCTTGCTATGTTCTTTGTGCAATGAGAAGGAAGAATCAATGGACCACTTGTTTATTGATTATAGGTGGTCATGGAATGTATGGGCAAAAGGTATAGGTTGGTGGGGGATTCAGGGGTGTGTTCCAAAGATAATTGAGGAATGCGCTCATGGTTGGGTGTCTCTATGCTCTTCGTGTGATTGCAAACGTTCATGGACTACTTTGTTTTTTGTTACTGTTTGGACGATATGGGAATTTAGGAATCGTAAGATCTTTGAAAATGGGGATCCTGTCATGTCTTTGGCTTTGGATTCGATACAATTTCGTGTAGCTTGGTGGTTCAAGCATCATGGGTGTGGTTCATCAGATTCTCTTTCAATTTTTATTCAAAATCTGTGTGAATTTCGTAGGTATCCAGTGAAACCAAAGAAGCATGTGGCTGAAGCTTGGATTCCACCGGGTTTGGGTTTCTTCAAATTTAACGTTGATGGCTCTGTTCGTGGTTAGACAGGTATAGCCGGTATCGGTGGGATTTTGAGAAACAATTGTGGTGTGGTTTTATGTCTTTTCTCGCTGTATGTAGGATCCCAGGAAGTCATTACAGCAAAATTATTGGCCATTCAAAAGGCATGTTCTCTCTGTGCTTTGAATCCTTATTTCCATGGTCAGACAATTGATATTGTTAGTGATTCTCTTATTGCAGTTACGTGGATTAATTCCGATGATTTTGGAAGTTTGGCACATGTCAATTTGGTTTATGATATTCGAGAGCTCCTAAGGAGGTATGGGAATATGTCGGTTCAGTTTTACTCAAGAGCCTCGAATTCTTATGCTGATGAGTTGGCAAAGAAAGGATCCAACATGGAAGGGGATGTTGTTCATTAGGGAAGTATCTGATGTCTGTATGTTGTGTTGCGTTCTGTTTTTAATGTTGGCTATTTATTTTAGTGGGTGATAGGGGTCGTTGGTCTTTGAAGTTGTATCCATTATGATGACTGATTGTTGAAATGTGCCCTGTTTCATGTTGGCTTTTGTGTGTGGTAGGTCTTCTAGGTGTGGTGTGTTCTAGCAACTTATGTTGTTGCTATTTTCTAGTTTAGAATTGTTTGTCTCTATTTTGTTCTTACGGCTTATGTTGCTATTTCCTTACTTTATTTGGGATTTCCTCCCTTTTTAATAAAATTTGCTGTTTCAAAAAAAAAAAGTAAGTCTTGTACATACAAGAGATAAATTTCTTTGTTAGTCTTAGCTCCATGTGACTAGTATAAATAGAACCTTGTAATTAGGTTATTTATTTGTGAAGCTAAAAGAACACCATTTAATATCAGAGAGTACGTGAGATCCGAGGGAGACCCTAAGGAATATAAGTGGATAAAGTTAGAGATCCATGGGTGATATTCAGGTGAGACCTAAGGGATATTGAGGGGTTCTTGGCGAGGATCTTGTGAGCATTATGAGCTAAGAGTCATGATATAAAGCTCGGTTGTGAGCTTGTGGACTTGATAAGGCTCTGTGGTTTGGGGTTTAAGTGTGAGAGAGAATCCTGGAGTATATAGTTGTAACAATTTGTCATATAGTGGAACTTTCTCCATCGTCCTAACGGCTTGTGGTTTTTTTCCCTGATTTAGGGTTTGCCACATATATCTTGTGATGTGTGGTTGTTTATTTTCTCTCATCCTATTTTTCTGCTATAAATGTTAATTTTTATGAGTTATAGGTGAATATTAGCCATGTCATTTCCTCATTCATCAGTTCAAATTCCTAACAATCGGTATCATAGTCACATGGTTTGGTGATGACGGTTTCAAGTCTTTACGGGAGATCGTACGGAGGACTTGGTGGTATTGGGATGATGATTATGGTTGCCTAGTATGGTTTAGCAAAGAAGATACGTCTTGAAAGCAGTTTCAAACTCGATAGGGTTTGATGAAAAGGAAGAATACTAATGGAGGAGAGATTTGGCTTGTGGTAGCAAGTACAAGTCTTGGAGATCCATTATGGGTTACAAAAGGCGATTGAAAAAAAGAAAAAAAAATTGAACGCTCGAAGTCTGTAGTGTGGTGTGGTGCTGACAAAAGGGCTTTTACAGGGTTGGGTGATGTAAATAATAATAATAATAATAATAATAAACCTAGGATGGTTCGTTTTTAAGCGGTTATACCTGTGGTGAGGTATGGTGATTCTCGATGATGAGAATCGTGGTTGTAGACAAAAGTCTTGAGAATTCAAGCCAAAGGGAAAAATTGTTAGGTTTTGGCTCGTATTCTCAAGTGAACCCAATGTGAACCAAACAAGACTCAACTAATGTGCTACTTTGACATGACCCGACCCGACTCCTCTCTTGAGTCCGAGTAAATCTTTTGGAAACTCGAACTTTCTAGCTAAAATTTTAATCTTCTGGAAAATGTTTCAGAAAATCATAAAAATCTCAAGGTGGCTTCTAACAAAAATCTTTAACAATCACTTGGCTTTACAAAATTTTCCACCTTGTAATTTAAAAATGCAATTTATATCTGTGGGTTATGGCACATTATAAAATATAATTCAGTTAAAATAAGAACTTTGCTTTTCTTGTGTTGGACCCATCTGCTGAATATTAGCATATTCATAAATTGTTTATGAAAAATCTAAATGTATGCACATATGCATAGCATGCTTAAATTAAAACCATGAACTGCCAATTCTTTCATCACATGTGGCCCATCTCACAATACTAATTAATGAATCTGCACGAACCTGGTGATCACCTAGGAAAATAATTTAAAATAAAAGAATGAGTGCTAACGCCCAGTGAATAGAAATAAGCTTTGAAAACATCTTTTCTTAGAAACTTTACTGAAATTAATATCTCTGAATAAATTTGAAAACATATATTTTCTCTACGCTTCTGAAATCACTAAATATCTATCTTTCTAAAAACATTAATATTTAATAAACTTATTCTAACTAGAATCTTATCTTTTTCTTTTTCTGGTGGGCTTGAGTTTGAGATTTACATCCCAAACGCTTACGTACCCTTTACTCCATAAGGATGAAATCCCTCGTAATTCATTTAACTTAATATTGGCTAACCTCAATCTAATATGTAGAAAAACTATTTTGTATCTGTTTCTATATCTCATTATGAATCATGTATCTCTTTCTACATCTCTTTCTAAAACTGTATCTTTTTCTATCTCTTTCTGAATTCTTTATCTCTGCCTGAAACTAATTAGGATTCATTCGAAATTGTCCTGTAATCTGAATATAACTAAATATCTTTGCTGTAAATAAAAACCCATTTTCTACAAATCTATAGTAAAATATTCATTTCCTTTTATAAAAGGATTTACAAACTTAAAATTAAATAATACTTTTCTTTTAAGAAACTTTAAACATTCTTTTTATACAAATCTGATATATATATATATATACACAGTCTTTCTATTATCAGTTTGAACTGACAATAAATATACCAAGATGAAGAATGCGGACCATAGATTATGAAGAAGTTTTGATAAGTGTATACACTCTAAGTCAAAGTATGTAAATCTAATGGTCCACATTCTTCGTCCTGATATATTTATTGTTAGTTCGAACTGATAATAGAAAATATGTATATATATATATATATCTTTTGCAAAATTGTTTGATATAATAATATATTACTGTATAAAAAGGTTTGCTTCAATCAAATCTTTTTGTTGCTATAAATCTTTACGAAGTATGCAATAAAGCCATTAAAAGTATCTTTGGAATGCTTCATGAAGAAATCAGAAAACATTTAATGCTATAAATCAAATCCTGCTAAATTTTTGATTCTCAAATATCTGGTGTAAATCTAATAATCTCTTTTCTTTCTCTACTGATCGTAATCAGTGTAATATAATATACATATATATATAATCTGAAAATCTGCACCAAATTAGTACCAAAGGAAATCTGTCATACATGTCCCTGATATCTATGGGCTCATATAGAGCTAGGGATAAACATCTGGTCATACACGTGCAGAGCGACTCTGACTCTAATTGAACATCTGTCATACACGTACAGAGCAACTCTGACTCTGACATACACACGTGCATAAGCCCCGAAGGCCAACAATCTGAATCTAATACTGTTGGGGACGGGTACACATCTGGTGTTTGAAATCTCTTTCTGAACATACATATAATTCTTTTTATAAATACTTTTTTCTCAAAACATGCATGAATATTCTTTTCTTTTCTTTTCTGAAATTCTCATAAGTAACAAATCTGGAAATCTGGAAATCTGTCTTAAAATACTTGTAGTAATTCTTTTTATAAAATCTTGCTCAAAATATCTAATTCTCTAATAAATCTATTTATGAATTCTAGAAATCTGAACAATTCTTAAAACACCTCAATTCATCTATAAATTTGTTTTCTAAATAAATATATAATCTAGAAATCAATTTTCTTAATAAATGAATAAATCATTTATTTCTATTAATCTTCTAAATAATTAATCTAACATATAATTCTAAAATGAATAACTTTAATAAAAGTATCCACTCAAAGAACTCTCTTGTGCTCAAATTTGTTCTGAGACTGGAATCCATTTGGATTCATCTATTTCTGGATCCACCCAAAATCACATAATACTCAATTTAGGAATTACTGGGAAATCTAATAATTAACTGGTTTGCACAACAAATCATCAAATTACTTATCTAAATCCAATATACTGAATATATCTCTACAGCTGCATCATATTTCATCTTCTTCTTCTCACAGTCTCTCTCAGCTAACACTTCAACTTCTCTTTTCTTTATATTTCTGATTGGGTCTTCAATCTCTCTCATATTTCTGTCTCAATCTTTCTCATCTTCTACTTCTAATCTCCCATTTCTCTTGTTTTCTTTCTCTACAATTCTTCACAATTCTCTCTATTTCCATTCTTTCTTTTGTCTTGCTGCTATCTCATTTGTCTATTTCTCTTCTTCTGATTTGCTTCTCTATTTCGTTATCAGCAAACCTCCATACTCCCTCCTCCAATTCCTTTTTTATATTTCTCTCTTTTGTCTCTTGGCCGAGTCTGTCTTCTATCTCCCTCTATCTCTTCTCTTTATTTCTTTTATTCTTCTCCCTTGCCTATCTTCTCTTTCTTTTTCTTCTTATTCCTTCATTCTCTGGTTTCTATATATATATATATATATATATTTTTTTTTGTTCACGAATTCTCCATGGCCTGTCTTCTTTTATTCTCCTCGTTCTATTTCTATTTTTTTTTTTTATTCTTCTTCTTATCAACCCACCTCTTGCTGCCACCAATCACATGCACCAACAATCTCACCACTTTCCACTTCCATTCTTCATGCCTTGCCACTTGTCCCAACTTACCACCTTTCTTTATTTATTTATTTAAGGGAAAATATCATTTTCATCCCTACGGTTTACCCTATTATCCATTTTAGTCCCCATCGTTCCAGTATTGGCTCGTTTAGTCCTTTTGTGATGGTTTCCGTTAAAATCAGATCTTCTGACATGACCAGAGGGCAAAATGACGATTTTGCCCTTCTAATAAATATTTAAAATTTTTAAAATTAATAAATTTTAAAATGGATTTGGTGGAGATCCAAATTGGATATCCATTGAGATGGATGGTGGGGATCCAATCTGGATCTCCACCTAATTAAAAAAAAAAAAAGCAAAGAACAAATTTTTTTTAAAAAAATTATTCATTGGATCTCCACTTGATAAAAAAAAAATAACTTTAAACAATAAACCTAGATTATCAAATCTAACATCATGAACACCAATTATCTTTAAATATATATATATATATATACAGTTTCTGAAACCTAGAAACCTCATCAGTTTGAACACTAAACCCATATAATCAAATCTAACATCATGAACTCCAATTATGTAAAAACAAAAACAAACAAAAAACAAACAAAAAAAAAAAAACAATTTCTGAAACCTGAAACCTCATCAGTTTGAACACTAAACCCAGATCATCAAATCCAACATCATGAACTCCAATTATGTAAATACAAAAACAAAACAAAAAACAAAACAAAACAAAACAAAACAAAACAAAACAAAACAAAACAAAAAAAAAACAATTTCTGAAACCCAAAAACCTCATCAGTTGATCTCTTACTAGAAATACCAGAAACTGACACCGAAATTGACACCCTACCAGGAAAAAAAAAAAAAAAAACGAAATCAAATCCATCCAACCCCCTAACCTGCAACTCCATTCAACAATAGATTAAAGCACCCAACCACCCCCATCAGCTGATCTCTTCTTAGTAGAGGAGATCAGCGCTTCCATCGCCGGTGACCACCCCAAACCCAAACCCAAAAAGAAACCCATTCACCACAATCATCACTACCCCATGAAGAGAGATGTGAAGAAGAAGAAGGGGGAAGAGAAAGAGAAGGGACTCGGCGATGAGAGGAGATCGAGCAGTGTGAAGTCGGAGATCAAGCGACAATGAAAGAAGAAATCAAAGAAAAAAAAAAAAAGTGGGAGACGAGTGGAGATCGGTTGTGAGTGGGGTGTGAGAAAGAGAGAGATTTTTTTTTTGGAAGGAAGAGAGAGAGATTATACTTTTTTATATTTTAATTGTTTTTATTTAATTTAATAATTATTTATTTTATTTTTAAATTGTTTTTAATTTTTATTATTTAATTTAATTATATTTTTTTAATTTGGTTAAGTTATTAACAATCCATTTACCAATATACCCTCACTTGTTTAACGGAAACCTAACAGAACCTGACGGTAGGGACCAAAAAAATGATTAATAGTGAACGTTTGGACCTACATGGCCAATACTAGAACAACGAGGACCAAAATGGATAATAGGGTAAACCATAGGGACGAAAACGATATTTTCCCTTTATTTAATAAAAAAAAAAAAATCATCTCAAACTTACCAAATACTAGGTACCAAATCTTTGGATACTAGATTTTATGTGGGGCTTGGGTTTGCTTGGAATTGAATTGAAATTGGGCTTGGTTGGGCTTCATAAATGCAAATGGATTATTGGCTTAGTTGGGTTTGGGTCAAGTTTGTGGGATTCATGTATAACATACTTCCTTGAGACGTGGGAAAGCATTTGGAATTTGAAGATGGTGTTTGTGGGAGGTTTGAAGACCATGAAGAACTGAAGAAGAGATAATCAATGTGGATAGCATGATGGATTTGACAGTAGTGATGACAGTTGTTTCGGGTTCGTTTCAACGTATGGATCGCGGTTTTCTGAGCGATATAATTTCAAATGACTTATAACGGTTTAAAAAGCGGATGTGCAACCCTGATCCGAATTGTAGTTAATCATAAGCATACGTGGAACGAGAAATCTTCAACGGAAAAGGAAGTAATTTGTTTCTAGAAGTTATTATGCTTGAAGGAAAAAGATTTCTCTTTGCAAGAAGACTTGTCATAAAAGGAAATAATATTTATGTGAAACAAGTAAGTCTTGTACATATAGGAGATGGATTTCCTTGTCGGTCTTAGCTCCATGTAATAGTATAAATAGAACCTTCAACCTTGTTATTAGGTTATTTGTGTGTGGAGCAAAAAAAAACATCATGTAATATCAAAGAATGGGTGAGATCCAGAAGAGACCCTAAGGAATATCTGGGGAGGGATCCAGGGAATATCATTGGATCAAATTAGAGATCTGTGGGTGATATTCTGGGGAGACCTAGGGATATTGAGGGGTTCTTAATGAAAATCTTGTGAGTGTTGTAAGCGTTGTGAGCTAAGAGTTGATCAAACCAAAATTGTTATGATTTTGGCCTTTACTTCCTTTTCTTTTTGCTTGATTCCCGGGAAATATCTCATGATTTAATGGTGTAAATTAAGTGTTTTCAGATATTTATAAAGTTTAGGGGCATTGAAGTAATATTGGTCAATTAGGGGTAAAACTATAATTATTGAAGAAGGATTGAATTTATTGTGATTTTAGAAGAGAATAGGGGCATATCGTAATTTACCATGCAAAGTAGACTGCTCACGCCACCTCAGTTAATAGAATGGTGCGATTAATATTGTTGGGCTCAAATCAGTGCAAGCCCAAATTAAAACAATGAAAAGAAGCCCAAGTTATATGGAGTGGTGAGCTCACCATCCCTAAGCCCAACTATACCCCATAAGACTCCTAAACGCACCCCACCTTCTTCAAATCTTCATCTTCTTCACTGAGCTCGTGAACCAGCCACGGTGACCTAACCCTAACCTCTTTTTGTAGCCGCTGAAAAGCATTTTTCCCGTCCCTATTTTCTGCCGATTTGTGACCCAAACGAACGGCAAGACTCGTGTGACCATGATGGACACCAATTCGGCTCACCAAATCCACCACGAAAATTTGGTCCAGCCATTGGTATCAAGCCCCTTATGTCGCCACTTCTCGAAACCGCGATAAAACCGCTTAAATCGATGTCGCCATGGCGACAGGGAGTTGTTTTAGCACTTGATTGAGTCACCATTTGGGTCACCCCAGGGTCGCCTTGAACGCAAGTAGCGATCTCTTCTCTGCTAAAATTTGATTGGGTGGAAAATTACGTAATGCCCCCCTCTTGAGGACTAAACGGTAATTTACCATGGTCAGGGAGTGTTTTGATAATTTATCACCCGAGACCTAATTTGAAAATCTTATAAATTCATCACTTTTTCTCCTTTTAAAAACACTTGGTAATTCTTGATAGCCTAGAAACCTCCTTTCTACCATTCCTAATCCTTTCATTTCTCTTATACCTTAAACTCAACATCTAGATTACCTTCCCCCAATCAATCCTCTCTTTCCATCTTCTCCACCCATTTCCTTTGTCACTTTCCATATGACTCCATCTATGTAGACACATCCTCAACACCCACTCTTTGCACAAGATTCAAGCAAGGAAGCTCAAGGAAGGATCAAGCTTACCAGAGAGACCCAAGGGTGATTTCTCTCCATTTTACTTCCTTTTCTTGTTTGTATTTATGTGTAATTAAAACCCCCATTTTAGGGGATGATTTGAGAGACTTTTTGGACATGAGTATTTATTAAAGCTTTAAATATTATGTTTGCATGATTTAAGTTTTATTTACTTTTTAATTAGATCTTGCACTTATGTGATTAAATGGGTATTGACACACTTTTGATTACAATATGTTGTAAGATTTATTTGTGAAAAAATTGATTGAGTTATTGACACACTTAATCAATTGTAGCACATAGTGAATAGGATAGGCTTTTTGAGGGGTGATCAACCTCGATTGCTTAGACCATTTGATTGTCACTAACTGATCCCGCCGTGACCCTCTCTCCTTAATCGGTTAGGCATTGCAGTGGGAAATTGTTTAGGGTTCGTAGTGACGATCTAAACAACACTTTTGAATGAGATCAGTCCTTGATTGTGTAGATAGTGCATTAAAGAAGCCATGTATGAATTGCTTATAGTCCATTAGCTACTTTATCATTTCCTTAGAATTCCTATTAATTGTTTATTCCATATATCTTATCTAGATTTGTTGAGCATTCCGTTTTATTAGTTTTATTAGGTTTATTTTACATGTATGTCTGATGGCTTGACAACCCATTCACTCATCCATTTATCTATGATTTATTTTATTGCATTTAGATTAGTTAAATAATTCAACTAATTACTCTAATTCCATGTGGAACGAATCCTACTTACCACTTTACTAATTTTCTATCTAAGTGGATTTTTAAGAGATAAAATTGGTTTTCAAAATGATCACATTCAAAACATTATTTTGTTGAGTACCACAACGACGGCTCATCAAGAGTCATGATGTAAAGCTCGGTTGTGAGCTTGCGGACTTGATAAGGCTATGTGGTTTGGGGTTGAAGTGTGAGAAAGAATCCTAGAGTATATGGTTGCTGTAACAATTTATCATATATTGTAACTTTCTTTGTCGTCCTGACGGCCCGTGGTTTTTTCCTTTATTTAGGGTTTTCCATGTATATCTTATGTTGTGTGATTGTTTATTTTCTCTCATTCTACTTTTCTACTATAAACGTTAATTGCTATGAGTTATGGGCGAATATTAACCATGTCGTTTCTGCGTTCATCGGTTCAAATTCCCAACATTCATTTCCAACCTCTTTTTGTTTAAAAAATGTGGCAAGTAGCAATGCTGATTTTGAGCTTGTCGAGTTTGGTTTATGGATCACCACAAGTACCTTGTTACTTCATATTTGGAGATTCCTTGTTTGACAATGGAAACAATAATGCTCTCATAACCAAGGCAAAAGCCAATTATCCTCCATGCGGGATTGATTTTCCCACGGGTCCAGTCGGAAGATTTACCATCGGTCGAAACACGGTGGATATTTTAGGTCAATTTTACTTTCTTTTTTTTTCTCACATATGTTTGCTAAGTCTTGTAGTTTCATTAAAATTCAATCTAGATCAATGACAAGTTTACACAAATTTTGAATTCAGTTTTATGTGGATCAGATGAACTGAATGATTGGTTTTACTACAATAAAAGACCAGCTAAGATGTACCCAAAATAATTGCTAAAAGTAATTAAAATCCACCTGTTTATATCATATTTGCTGATCTTATATATTGATTGAAAACTCATAGAAGCTAAGTTTTTAATATTACAGTTTTTAGCTTAATTGAAATGTTATGATTATCAAATTGTTAATTTAATTGAAATGTAGCTGAGCTTCTAGGATTTAAGACTTACATTCCTCCTTCTGCAAATGCAAGTGGGCAAGCGATTTTGAAAGGTGTTAATTATGCGTCTGGAACTGCAAGAATTCGTGATGAAATCAGACAACATATGGTAATTAAATTAAACATGAATATATAAATGTCTTCTATGCATCTATAATGTTTTCTTAATTTAAAATGATCTTATTAATTATTTATAATTGTAATAAAGAATATGTTCTTTAACTTTAAAAGTGATCTATATATAATTACTATATTAGTTAATAGCCTTACAATCCATATTTGATTTCTCAAGGTGCTCGAATTAGCTTTAGAAGGGTGTATTCAATTAGGATTTTAAAAGACTTTTAATGACTTTTATGAAATTAAAAAGTTTAGGTATATTCAATATAGACTTTTAACGACTCTATAAAAATCATGAGGTATTCAATACAGTTAAAAGTCATGTGGTATTCAATCAACAGTCTATGAAAGTTATGACGTATTCAAAATCTTAATGACTTTTAATGATTTTTAGTTTTAACAAGTCTCACAATTTGTCTTCCATTCCTACCAAAGACTTTGAATGACTTCTTGAAAAAAAATAGAAAGAATTTCACTTTAAAAGAAAAATATAAAACTCTTTAAAAAACATCAACAACCAAATATATGTTCTATTTTCAAAAAAAAAAAAAAATACTCATTTTTAACAACTTTCATAAATAAAATAAAATGAGTAACTTTAAAATGAATAAACATTATAAAAAAAATACTAACATTAACGATCTATAAAAATATATATATATATAACTAAAAAAATATATAAAACAACTCTTCATCGGCTATGCAATTAAGGACGAGTTCATATTTTTTTATCTATATTTGTAAAGCAACTAAACAACACCGAAACAACTTAAATGAAAGTTTTTCATAATTGTGCAAAGTCTATAAAAGTCCATAAAATCTGTAAAAGTCATCCACTTAAAAAAAATCATTAAAAGTTTTTCGAAATCCTAATTGAATATACCCCCCTTAATAAACAGTTAATCCATCATCAAATTACAGTATCACGCATCAAAATCATGACTGAAATTAATCAATCAGCAGCAATTAACCTAAGCAAGTGCTTATTTGGTAACAATGACTACGGCAGCAATCACTTCTCACCGTTTTACCTGACAAGAAGAATATACACACCAGACCAATATGCCACAGCTCATATTCAACAATATTCTCAGCAGTTAAAGGTATCTCTTTTGTATTTTGTAATATATATTTTTTTTTTTGGATATTCTCACTTGGGATTTTCAAAACTTTACATTATTCAATATACAGTCTCGTATATATATCCAGAATTTTTAGTATGCTTTAATGTAAAATTGAATTAAAATCCGAATTAAATTAATACATTCGAACTAGATTTATATTTTTATATAAAAGAAATAGTATTCTGATAGTGTTTTTTGATATACATATGATATTGTACAGATGTCCATATTTCTTATTAATTTGTGCTTATTTTTTTAATTAACTCTATTTTCTCTAGACTTTGTACAATTGAAACGCAAGGAAGGTAGCTGTATTCGGAATAGGTGCAATTGGGTGTACCCCGGGAATTATAACAACGTATGGCACCATTAATGGATCTTTTATGTGTTGATTTCATAAACAATGCAGTCCAATTATTCAATGCTAAGCTAGGACTGAATAACGAAGTTTATTTTTATATATCAACTCTTACCAGATAGCTTTGACCCCAACACCAACTGCTGGTATAATATATATATATATTTTTTTAAAATAAAAAAATTAGTTAAATTGTCAGGTTAACTACGTTGATATATAATTTTTTTTTATCCCAAAAATTAGTTGATATATTTTTTTATATATATCAACTCTTACCAGATAGCTTTGACAAATACGTTTCTATGTATTCCGAATCAGAGTCCTTGTCCGAACATAAATGATTATGTATTTTGGGATGCAGTTCATCCATCTGAGGCTTCGGATGTGATAACAACAAGAAGAGCATACACTGCTCTACTTCCTAATGACACTCACCCCTTTGATATCCGTACCTTAGCAGCAGCCCTGCTCTAATTTTAATTTATATCCTGTATAGCAATGAAATATAGGGCCCGTCCTGTAAGCCGTTTTTTGTTTTTGTTTTTCGAAAAGAAAAATGAAAATGAAAACAGTGTTTTTTGTTTCATTTTTGAATTCTGAATACGCGTCTGGTAGCATTTACTGGATTCCGTATTTTGAAAATAAAAATGGAAAAAACGCGTCCGGTAGTATAACCGAAAACTTTTGAAAATTGAAATATCAATTTTTACCATTTGTTTAATATTATAACAATTATAAATAAATGATTAAATAATTAACAAAAATACATTTTTTAATTTAATTTAGGGTTTAAGAAATTTTAACAGTTGAAGAGGAAGAGGAAGAGGAAGAAGAAGAAGACCAGATCGGCAGAGATCGGCGGCGATCGGAGGAGGAAGAAGAAGAAGACCAGATCGGCGGTGAGCTGCGGCGATCGGAGGAGGAAGAAGAAGAAGGGAGGAGGAAGAAGAAGAAGATGACGGTGGGGAGAAGAAGAAGGTGACGGCGGGGAGAAGGAGAAGAAGAGGATGACAGCGGGGAGAAGAGGAAGATGACGGCGGGAGAAGGAGAAGAAGAGGATGACTGCGGGGAGAAGAAGACGAAGAAGAAGAAGAAGAAGAAGAGCAGTGGGCGGCGACGATCGGAGGAGGAAGAAGAAGAAGAAGGCAGGGAGGAGAAGAAGAAGAAGATGGCGGTGGGGAGAAGAAGAAGAGCAGCTGTGAGCGGTGGAGGACTAGACTGGACGAGGGAGGAAGAAGAAGTAGGTGAAAAAAGAAAAAGTTTTATTAAAATAAATATATATTTAATTATAAGGGACCCATTTCATTTGGAAAACAAAAACAAATTCATGAAAAACAAGTTTATTTTGTTTTTCAAAATTTCCACTTTTAACACTGGTTTTGTTTTTCATTTTGTTTTTGTATTTTGAAAATAAAATGAAAAACGGTTTACAGGACGCGAATTCGAAATCATTTTTGGAAAACAAAAATGAAAACAGGCTGAAAACATGCTGCAGGACAGCCCCATAATTTCCTTATCATTTAATAAAGATATCATAATTCATAACAAGGTTGATTCGGGGGTAAACCCCTCACACCTGCACTACAAGGTTGTAGGTTGGAGTCCTTCAACTCCCTACAAAAACTCTGAATTTATGTAATAAAAAAATAAATAAATAAATAAAAAGTTTAGTTGTTACAATAAGGGAAAATTCCACAAACTTCCTCTGAGTTTATACAATATTGCACTGAGTGGCAACTTTTGCCAAAATGATACAAACCTCCCCTTGACTGCATTGACCGTCGTCTTGACTGATGCCCATTTTAACATTTGTGAGGGAATGACCAAAATGCCCTTATAGTTCATAAATTTAAATAGTTAAAAAAACAAGATAATTAAATTTTATTTCAAAGAGATCTAGAATCCAAAGCTCCATTAAAACATCCAGAATCTCTTTTATGTTTTTTTGATCTCCATCAACATCCAAAAATGAAAAAGGTTTTTAAAAAAAGGCTTGATCCAAATTCATCAGATCTCTTTCTAAGAGATTCATCAATGGAGCCTCATCGAGAGGCTCTATCAAATGCATCGAACCTTCTAAGATGGGCCATACCTACATCTCAGATGGAAGAGCGATGAAGACTTCAGAGGCGAGCGGCGAGCGCCCCCATCTGATATGGAGTGTTCCAGTCAAATGATTTTTAGCCATCAACGAGAATCCAACACTCAAGTTTTGTTAGTATATATATATATATTAGGTATATATTGGGTACACCCAAGATGGGTCCAAACCCAATTCTATGGCATTGGCCCATGAAGCCCAACCCAACACAACACAACACATTAACCACTTACATCAGTTATAGAAAATAACTGCCCACTTATGCAGTAAGTGAGTGATTGTAGGACACTATGATATATAATACAGAGTGTCTGTAAGTGAGTTTAAGGCTTGAACGTGAAAATACAGAAAAGAGAGAAAACAGAGAAAGAGAGAAGATTCTTATACTGTGAATAGAGTTTGAGTCCCAATTATTGGTGGCTCTTTCCTGACCTGTGAAACATACCGTATTCGTTCCCGAACCGAAGAAAGGTACGTAAATGAATTACTTTCTTCCTTTTTTTATATGATTTAGAATAATCATCATTGGTATCAGAGCAAGGTTGTATGTTTTCTGGTTTGGAATTTTTTTTTATGATAAGCATGAATCAATGTTTTATTGTTGATGAATCAATAACACGTAAAACAAATTGATTGATGTTTTTTCGGAATTATTATACACAATGTATGTGTTTTAGTAATACTATATTATCATATTTTTGTTGTTTTATGTTCCATATGCAAATGGATTATATGTACAAATTTTAATGTATATGTACGGATCATATGGACTTGTTAATTTGTGAAATCATATGATTATCTTTTAACATGATTTAAGTTGCCATAAATTTACATATGATGAATACCATGATTTAATTTTCTTGGCAATTAATAAGTTCATATATATATGTTACTGCAATTTTTGGTGAATTGTATGTGAAATTTTTTTTAATTTCGAATTCATTAATACATGTAATATGCTTATGTGAATTTAGAATTCCATGTGAATTGTTTAATTTTTGTTATATGCCATGAAAACTTCAAGTTTTTGCATATGAACATTAAGAAATAGAGCCCTAAAACTGAAACTTTAAGATAGTCTTAGAGGGTCATAATATACATAATTTGTTGTCAATCTGGTATCATTAGAAACTAGAGATCCCAAGCTTTCTAACGACACAGCAATCGCAAAATTTTGTCAAGTAACGAGTGAGAACGAGTTGCTTGAAAACTGGGTTGGGGAGCAAAATTTTTCCAGATTTTTTTTTAAAAGGTTGAAGATGATGAACAGTACCACGCACTATTAGGGCGACGAGTGTACTTCACACCAGACTTATTTTTCAAAACCAAGGGCATTAATGGAATTAGGAAGAAATTTGGAGTCGGATGGTATTTTTCCGGTCAGCATACGATTCCGGGAAGGTGGCGCGTGCACCACACGCACCTGTTATACGCGTGTGAATGTGGGCAGCAGTTATGTGCTGTTGATACGTGACCACCCAAAGAGTGACACGTGGAAGGGGTTTGTCAGCGTTGAAACGTGGTCGAATCCCTTATTGCCACGTGGCACGAACGTGTTACACCATAACCGTCGACCGTTTCCGATGATCGGAGCGGTTTCCGACGACGGTTACTGGCAACCGACCGGTTTTCGATGTCGATTCCGGTGCCGACCAAATTTCCCGGCACCGACCAAATTTCCCGGCGCTTTTTCCGACGGCTGACCAAAATTTTCCGGTGCATTTTCCGGCCATCGTCCATTTTTCCGGTGATTTTTTCCGGCAACCCAAAGCGGTTTTCCGGTGGCCTATGGCCGTTTTCCGACGACCGATGGCGATTTTCCAGCCAAAAAAAAAAAGAGTAAATTTTTTATTTTTCTTTTTTCTTTTTCCATTAATTGTTTTTCACTCCAATGGGAGTTGAATATAAGCCCAATAATTTTTTAAAGTTCTCAAATTTTATTTATTTATTTACTAACAAATTAATTAATGGGTGTCTGTTTTTCATTTCTCTGTAGATTAAGGAAATGTGTAACCATAGCTCATCTGAGACTAATCCTCAAGAGGAGTACGGTCCTCAAGAAGGGTATTCACCACAATCGGTAGAAAATTATTCACCATTTTCGGATGACTTTGATCCTCAAGAGGAGTATGTTTCTCAAGAGGCGTACTCACCACAATCTGTAGAGGATAATCCACCACTGTCGGATGACTCTGATCCTCAAGAGGAATACTCACCACAATCGGTAGAAGATTATTCATCATTGTCGGTTCAATCTAATCCTCCAGAGGAGTACTCACCACTATCGGTGGAGGAATATTCACCGCATTCAGTAGAAGATGATTCACCATTTGCGGATGAAATGTCCAGAGAGGAAAATACTATTGAAGAATATACACCTGAGACACTTGAGGATGATGAAAGTCAACTATCTCCAAGGATAGAGATGGATGAAGCATATATTGAAGGGTACAAGAATTTCGAAATGCTACTAGCAGAGTTCATAAACAAACTAGAAGATCAGAAAATGGATTTTAGCATTAGTCTTTATGAACAGTTGTTAAGGTTTAGGGATCTCATCGTTTCTGAATGGCCTTGGAGTGATGGTAGGATAGAATTTATTTGGAAAGAAATTAGTCATGCCCTACTTAAGGTTCTACCAGAAGAACTACGACAGCATAATTATGTATTACTTGCTTTGATAGAAGGAGATGTTCTTACCACTTTTAATGAAACTTTAGAAGTCATTTTGGATTATGATGAACATCGAGTGCGTAGAAATCTTAGAAAGCATGCGGCTTTGATTATGGGTTCTAGTTTGAGAACTCAACAACGTTATAATCCTTAGGCAGGATGGTATATAAATGTTGCTTTTACAAAGTATAGGGTTAGTGAGAATTACCACCTACCCATGGATGATGAGCGGAGTATCTATTCACATTTTGATAGAATCCTGCATGAAATCCCATAGAGTTTTAGAATTACTGATTGAGAATGTAATTCTTAGGTTGTATATATTTCTGTAAATACTCCTAGTTTGTAAATACAACTCTTTATTATTAATGAAATGTGAGGTTTATGCACATGATTATGCAAAGTTTTATATGCTTATGCTTGTGCTTATTTAATATGGGTGTTCTAAATTGTAAGAAACAATGTTAGAACTGTTTTGCGCAAAAGACACTAATAAATATAAACTAGTGAATATTAAAGACTTGGATGATGATCGAGAGCTTTGACTCTTATTTCGATTCCTATCCTAATATTCCTTTTATTATATTTTTTATGTGTAAGTTTGCAGCATGATATTGTGCTAATTGTGAAATTATTAGAGAAACATGCTAAAATAACTATTAATTACACTATGTGTTAAATAAATTTTCAGGAAATGGCTTCTGCATCTAAGTCAATTGTTGCTGAGTTGAACAAGGGAGAAAAGCTGAACGGTGATAACTATGAGATGTGGCACCGAAAGGTTCAGCTGATCCTTGAAGAGCAAGAGGCTCTTGAAACTCTTACTAATACCATGGTTAAACCACCAGTAGGTAACACTGCCCAACACAAGAGAGATATGGAAACGTATCAGACCTGGAAAAGGAAGAACAGTCTGGCTCGCATTACGATGCTAAGCAGTATGACTGATGCTCTCATGTGTGAGAATGAGGGGTTTGACACTGCGCAAGATATGTGGATTGCGTTGAAAGACAAGTTTGGTGGTACTTCTACTACCAAGCTTAGGAGACTTACAATTAAGTTTGACACCTATAGGAAGCGCCAGAATCATGATATGAGGCAGCACCTGAGAGAGATGTCAAACATGATACGTGAATTGAAGTCTGCAGGTCATACCTTAACTGATGAGCAGCAAATCCAAGCAGTGATCCGGTCTCTTCCAAACAGCTGGGAAAATATGAAGATCAACATGACCCACAATGATAATATCAAGACTTTTGATGATATATCACGTCATGTTGAACTGGAAGATGAGCGCCAAGAGGCAGCTAAGGCTTTCGGTCAGCTTTACATGGTTGAATCCAACAAGCGTAAGACTAAGGGTTTTATGCGCAAGGGAAAGAAAGGGAAATTCCAGAAGGGAAAATGGAAGGGTCCTAAAGAGAACCTTAAGAAAGGTGGAAACTTTAAGAAAGGTGGAAACTTTAAGAAAGGTGAGACTAGCTTCTAGAAAAGGGGCAAGAGTGCTGGGTTCAAGAAGGATAAAGCCAAATTGAAATGTTACAATTGTGGCAAACAGGGTCATTTTACTCGTGAGTGCACTGAACTGATAAAGGTACGACCCAATTCAATAACTGATAACTATGTTTTGGTTTCTAGTTCTGTTTTACTTACTGAATCTCGTCCTTTGTGGACTGTATGTAGGGAAAAATAACGTAGTACACGCAGCGGAAGCGAGACTAAAAATAAAATAGATTTAGTAGCTTTTTAAAATTTTTCCTTTTATGAACCTTAACCCTTTTAATCAATTAAACATATATATTATCTAACAAAAGAAGAATACCTTTTGTCGCGTGATCCGATTGACTTGCGTCGATGGTAATCCACAAGATCTTCAATCCTAGCACGAACGTGGATCACCTAGGAGCGTGGTCTCCCTTTTCTTTGAATTGCAAACCTGTGAATGGACAAAACAAACTTTTCTTTTCTTTGTTAGTCACAAAAACAATCAAAAGAATACTAAGATTATTCCGGTCACTTTTGAGTTCTCAATCTAATGATCGAAACTCGCGTGAACCAAGATCGATGTTGTACACACAAGCTTATTGATGAATAAGCAAATAGTATACCATCAAAGAATAATCTATATCTCTTTTATGTTTTTAGTAGAATAATAATAATCTTTCTATGAATTGAGAAGAAGAAGAAAATAGAATCAAGCACCAAAAACCCTAAAGTGGCCGAATTCTATAAGTCCACATATATAGGTGGCAAAATTTTCTTTCTCTCTTTCTATTAGGGTGGCCGAAAATAATAACCTAAAAGGGACTAGGGTTGCCGCAATACTCAAGCCAAAAAAGAGTTTGTATTGCACCCTAATTCCTATTTAGTTTAAGACTCCCAAACCCTAATCCAACTCATAAATCTTTTATTCTTTTATTTGACTAAATAAAAAGACTTCTTATTTGATTAAATAAATAAAATTAATTATTTATTTTCTTGTCAAACAAGTCTTTTAATTTAAGTATACTACTACCAATAGTATACCTTTAGGAATCATATTTCCTAATCAGAAAAGATTTGTTTCTTAATTAAACAATTAATTAATAAATTAATTAATTCTTATTTAATTAAACAATGAAACAAAATAATATATTAGGTTAATTAATTCACCTTTGCCGCCCCACTTAAAATAAATGGGCTATATATTATTTTCTTATTTCATTTAATCCATTGGACTTTAAATAAAAAGCCCACATGTGAACTAGACCCATTCTTACTAAAAGAAACAAGCCCACATGTCTTTCATTAATATATAAATATAATTGAGCAGCCCATTACATAAATAATGTGCAAATTATATTGTTAATATATTAAATGCAATTCTAGATGGACCCTTAAATTGGTCCGGTAGAATATATCAAGTGATCCATGCAAGTCCGTGTGGATTGGGGATCTTGGCGGGCTATCTAAATTTAAACTTCAATAGACATAACCTGATCACAATCAACAAATGATTTACTTAGGTCCGATCCATTAATTTTAACTCATTCCACTAAAGAGCTAAAATTGAACTCTTAAATAAAGACAGAAAAGGAAGATGTTTCCTCATTCATACCCTAGACAATCATGTGTGGAGATAGTGTATCCTCGTGATTAATATCAGTAATCGCCAAGAGTTTATAGACCGCCTATAACTCTCCAAGTTACCATATTTACTCATATGACCACGTTTTGAACTTGGATATTTTGACTTGTCCAGAAGCCATATTTTCAGTAGACACTATCGAAAACTCAACGTTGAGATTTAATATCCAATTACCTCAAAACATCCATATGATGATATTATACTCTCATTTGATAAATGGAGCCACGATGTCCATATCTATAAATGAAGTCCTCTATCGATTAACAAATGAATATCACCAAACTATCGAGGATAGACTATGCGATATAATCGTACTCATTGATAACTCAAATGATATCACTTGCAACCATAAGTCCATCATTTATCTCAGGATTAAGATACACTCTCTGATTGTCCTGATAATGAAATGACTTTTATCTACTGACGGTTATAGATAAAGTATTTCATTGTGATCCAGTTCAATGCACCCAGTGCACTAGATTCTTTTGCTCGAAGACACTCCGATGATTTTAGACTCATCATATCTCATTTGATCCCACTCAAATGCTAGCAAAAGAATTCTACAACTTTAACAAGATAAAGGTGCCCAACCTTTAACTTAAGTTGTGAACAATATTCAAGACTAACTAAAGAATTGTGTCTACCACATACATATCCAGATGTACGAACAATTCTTCTTTTCTCATAGTCTTTAGACCTTATGATTATTTACTTTGACAATTATAATATTAAACTATAAATGCTATAAGATTTGTTTAAACCAGAAATCACTTTATTAATATGAAAAAGATTGTTAATTACAATATTACACTCTTGCTATTGAGCATAATCCTAACACTGTAGACTCAGGAGCCACAGACCATGTAGCTAGAGACAGAGCAGCGTTCGTAGAATATCATCGGATCAGTCCGGGAACTAGATGGATTTACGTGGGGAACAACTCTAGAGTTGAAGTGAAAGGTATTGGCACTTGCAAGTTGTTGATGCATGGTGGCCAAGTACTTTATCTCCATGATGTTTTATATGCTCCTGGAATCCGACGAAATTTAGTTTCAGTTATTGTCCTTCTAGGTTTAGGTTGTGCACTAAACTTTTATGGTGTTTGTATGGATATTATTTTTAATTCTATTTGTGTTGGTACTAGATATCTGTTAAATGGTTTTATTGTTTTAAATACCGAGTTAGACGATTTTAATTACAGTTATGGTTGTTTTTCGTTAATTGCTTCTGCTAATAATGTCAATGTTGATGTGAATATTTGGCATGCTAGACTAGGTCATATTGGCCAAGATAGGATGAACAGGTTGGCTAGAGAAGGCCTTATAGGTTCATTTAATAAGATAGAATTACCTATCTGTGAAAATTGTCTAGCTGGAAAAACAAGTAGAAAGCCATTTGGAAAAGGAACTAGGGCTGAAAATCCATTACAATTAATTCACTCTGATATTTGTGGTCCAATGAGTGTAAAAGCAGGGCATAGTGCCTCATATTTTATTACATTCATAGATGATTTTACCCGTTTTGGTCATGTTTATTTGATTTCTCATAAGTCTGAGGCATTGGATTGTTTCAATTTATATTTAAACTTAGTAGAGAATCAATTAGATAAAAGGGTTAAAGCATTACATACTGACAGGGGATGAGAATACCTTTCAGATCAATTCAAGGAATTGTGTGATGAAAAGGGTATACATAGACAGTTAACTGTTCCTAGAACTCCGCAACAAAATGGTGTGGCGGAAAGAAGGAATAGAATATTACTTGAAATGGTTAGGTCTATGATGGCGCAAGCAAGTCTTCCAGTATAATACTGGGGAGATACATTGTTGACTGCCACTTATATACTTAACCGAGTTCTCTCGAAGTCAGTTACTTCCACACCTTATGAGTTATGGACAGGTAGAAAGCCTAACTTAACTTATCTACGACCTTGGGGGTGCGCGGGATACGTACATGATCCATTCAACAAGTATGGAAAATTGGGTGCAAGAGGAAAGAAATGTATCTTTATTAGATACTCTGAGCATTCAAAAGGATATGTACTAATAGGTGAAAACTCAGATGGAAGTGTGACTGAGATAGAATCACGAGATGTGAATTTCTTGGAGAGTGAATTTCCTAAAAGAGGTGAAATTGATAGAGAAATTCGATTCTATGAATTGGATAATCTGATCGAGAATACAAATCTAAATACTCCACTAGAGGTTAATTCAGATCTATCAGGGACTTCTGTCCCTAGTGGGAGTAATAATGTTGTTGAAACAACACATTTAGATTTATCTTCTCGTAGAAGTAACCACGGAAACGTCCCTCGTCGTCGTTTTGAGATTGAGGGGGAAGCGTTTATGGTTGCTTCACATGATGCTGATGAGCCTAAAAATGTGAATAAGGCTCTCAAATCATCCGACAAGGAACTATGGATTAAAGCCATGAAAGAGGAGATGGATTCAATGAAAAGTAATCATGTCTGGGACTTGGTTGACTTACCGCCAGGAAGGAAAGCCATTGGAAATAAATGGGTCCTTCAAATCAAGCGAAAGGCGGATGGCACAGTAGAGAGGCATAAGGCGTGTTTAGTCGCAAAAAGGTTATACTCAACAAGAGGGTATTGATTATGAAGAAACTTTTTCCCCTGTGGTTAGGTTTGCTTCAATACGCCTTATTCTGGCAATCGTTGCACATATGGACTTAGAATTACATCAAATGGATGTAAAAACAGCATTTCTCAATGGAGAACTGGATGAAGAAATTTACATGGAACAACCAGTAAATTTTATTTCAAAAGGCCATGAGCGCAAAGTATGCAAGCTCAAAAGATCAATATATGGCTTGAAACAATCATCCAGACAATGGTACCTACGGTTCCATCAGGCCGTTGTGTCTTATGGGTTCCAAATGGTTGAAGAAGACCATTGTGTGTATATAAAATGAGATAAAGATAAGTATGTGTTGCTATCTTTATATGTGGACGATATTTTGTTGGCTGGAAATTGTAAAGAATATGTATTGGCCATTAAGAAATGGTTGTCTTCAAATTTTGAAATGAAGGACATGGGTGAGGCTGCCTATATATTAGGAGTCAAAATTACAAGAGATCGTTCAAAGAAACTACTTGCTTTGTCGCAAGAGACTTATATAAAGAAAATTCTTGAACGATTTAATATGGCTGATTGTAAGCCTATGGATACACCCATATCAAAATGCCAAAATCTTAGTCTTGACATGTGTCCCAAAACTCCACAAGAACTAGAGAGTATGAAAAATGTTCCTTATTCTAGTGCTATCGGCTGTCTCATGTATGCTATTTTGTGTACAAGACCGGATATCTGCTATGCGATAGGATTCGTAAGTAGATATCAATCCAATCCTGGACGGAAACATTGGATTGCCGTGAAAAGAATTTTGGCGTATCTAAAAGGTACTGCCGACTACTCCCTTTGTTACCAAGGTGGAGATTTACGTCTCATTGGATATACAGATGCCGACTGGGGAGACGATCTAGATGAGCGAAAATCTACATCAGGATATGCATTCCTACTCAGTAAAGATGCTATCTCTTGGAGTAGCAAGAAACAGACATGTATTGCACTATCAACAATGGAGGCTGAATTTGTGGCTTGTTCGACAGCAGTACAAGAAGTTGTCTGGCTTAAGAGATTTTTGGAAGATCTGAATGTCTCTAAGGGCATGGGAAAGCCAGTAACTATTTACTGTGATAGTCAAGCAGCAATTGCTTACACTAAAGACTCCAAGCATCACAGTAAATCTAAACACATAGAGACAAAATACAATTTTGTCAGAGACATCGTATCGAAGAAAGAAGTAATGATTCAATACATTTCAACCCATGAGATGGTAGCTGATCCTCTCACTAAAGCTGTGACTAAAGACGTCTATGAATCACATGCTAAGTCATTAGGGTTGCGTAGATTGTAAATGATATATTGAATCATTGTACTGAATGATGTTATTATAGTTATAAATAAAATTAGTTTCTGTTTTTGAAATCTTATTAGCATGTTATATTTCACATATGAATTGTTTTTATAAAATGTCGTCAAGTTAAGACCGGCATTCTTACACATGCGGTCGCCTCAGTTGTTTTGAGAGAACAAGTTGAGATGAGACACATATATAATGTAGAATATGAGAAACATTCTAAAAGGAGCTGATATATATATGAAAATGTCGCCTTGACTGTGTCAAGATGAGGTTCTTAACAAATATACATATATTTTAGAACTGATCATGATAGACCCCACTATCATTGATACCTGATTTAGCCAGATATGAGATCTTAATGTGGCGCTAGAGAATGGTGAGCTTTTAAGAACTCGGGTTAGTCACAAGATGTGACTGAACTTAGATCTGTACAGTGAATTAAAGAAAGACATAATCGTTCTTGTTTAGAACGACAATCACTGTAACACATGTTTCATACCTCATGTGCTATTTGTGACCGATACGGAAAATGAGAGAATGAATCCCTGCTTCCTCATTGTGTAAGTTCCATTAAAGTTGTATAATACTTTAAAGGGATATTATTGTTTTCCACCCTAACATTTGAGGTATTAGACGTTTTGCACCCTCTTGTTTCTGTATTGGCCAATTTCCACCCTCACATTTCATTTAATAGTCAAAATACACCCTCCCATTAAAAAACGTTAGTCAACTATTAAGCATTTGAAAAATCAAAAAGGTAAATTGGTAATTTTATCCTTAAACATAAATAAAAATAAAAATTATATAAAACAATTTAAAAACAAACTTTCTCTCTCCACTTCTCATCTTCATCGTTTCTCTCTGATGCTTTTCACTGGTTCTATGTTTCTTCTCTCTCTCTCTCTCTCTCTCTCTCTCCCCCTGTCTCTTCGTCCCCGGCTTGTTAAGTTTCCACATCTTCTTTTGTTCAAAAAAAATCAAGATCTTGTTATGTTCAAAATCTTTTTTCCAGATCTTAAAAAAAAAAAAAAAAAAAAAAAAAAAAAAAAAAAAAAAAATTGCAGATTTTTTTTTTCTTTTTTGCATTTTGTGGAGATCAAATGGACCCATTTCAACCTATTGTTTTGTTTTTTTTATAAAAAAAAAAATAAGTTCTTGTTCTCTTGAATTGTTTTTTCCATATCTTGTTGATTTTGCAAATCTTTTTTTTTTTTCCTTTTCTTTCCCTTTTTTATTATTTTTTTATTTTTTATTTTTTACATTTTGTGGAGATCAAATGGATATCTATTGTTTTTTTTTTTAATTATTATTTTAAAAAAACATGAATCTCCACCGAAGATCCTTCTCTTTTTGAATTTTTTTTTTTTCTGTTTTTTAATTAAATTTTGAATTTTTAGTTTTTTATATTATTTTTAATTTTAATAGAAGTTGTGGAGATCAAATGGATATCTACTGTTTTTTTTATTAATATTTTTTTAAAAAAAAGATGAATCTTCACTGAATATCCTTCTCTTTTTTAAAAAAAATCTATTTTTTAGTTAAATTTTGAATTTTTAGTTTTTTTTATTTAATAGAAGGTGTAGGTTCTGGTTTTGGGTCTGGTGTTGGTGATAATGGGTCTGGGTGTGTTGGTGATGATGAAGGTTAGGTTATGGGTTCTGGGTTCTGCTGGTGTGTTGATGATGATTCTAGGTGAAATGGTGTGTTGAATGCTGAATTTTTTTTTTTCTGGGTTTCGAGTATGAAGAACTGAAGATATTGAATTTTTTTTATTTTTTATTTAAATGAAAACTGAAAAAGAGAGATATAAGGGTATAATAGTATTTTTATTAAAATGTTAACGGAAGTTAACGAAAGTTAACAGAAGGTGTAAAATGGCTATTACTGAAACTAGAGGGTGCAAAATGACCAATACCTCATAAGTCAGGGTGGAAAATAATAATATCCCTACTTTAAATGATGTCCTTTTGACCATTCACTTTGTCTTAAAGTGACAGAATAGTGTTAGCACCTTTAGCGTGTTATTTCTATGGCTATGATAATACAGCCTATGGGGCATGTCTAAGGTAGCAGCTGTTTTGGAGACTAAGAGACTAAGATAGAATGGGAAGATTTAATACATTTTATCTTACTTATGTGTTCACCGGCTAGCCAATTGTATTTGGAGATACAATTGTGAATACATTAAATGTGATAAAGTCAAGCATAGCTTCATGAGGGGTTAAGTATGCTTCGGACTGATAAAAGGCGTTATAAAATTAAATCTAGGACACAATAATGAACAATATTATATCTCTTGTAAATAGAGAATTTACAATTGAGATTTTAAAGCTCCTTATTTTTACATTGATTGTTCATAGGTCACACTGTATATTTGTCCGTATGAATACTCTTATACGATTTTATGATAATGTCATAATTATGTTCTCTCTGATGGAGCTGTGTTGGACCCACTTGTGTGAGTGGGAGATGTTAGTATATATATATATTGGGTATATATTGGGTACACCCAAGATGGGTCCAAACCCAATTCTATGACATTGGCCCATGAAGCCCAACCCAACACAACACAACACATTAACCACTTACATCAGTTATAGAAAATAACTGCCCACTTATGCGGTAAGTGAGTGATTGTAGGACACTGTGATATATAATACAGAGTGTCTGTAAGTGAGTTTAAGGCTTGAACGTGAAAATACAGAAAAGAGAGAAAACAAAGAAAGAGAGAGGATTCTTATACTGTGAATAGAGTTTGAGTCCTAATTATTGGTGGCTCTTTCCTGACCTGTGAAACATACCGTATTCGTTCCAGAACCGAAGAAAGGTACGTAAATGAATTACTTTCTTCCTTTTTTTATATGATTTAGAATAATCATCAAGTTCATTATCATATTTATTAATGAAGATATGAAAAGAAGAGATTGATGAAGATGAAGTCATTACAATTTCAATTACATAATGAAGATAAAGATAAAGATGAAAGAAATGTTTTTTGTGGTTTGGGTAATGAATGTGTAGGTTTTTGTTTTAGAAAAGAAAAAGATTAGATAGAATTTTTTTAGTTTTCATTTTTGTCAATTTCAAACCGTTGGATGATGGTGGGTACTAGGTAGGTAAATGTTAAACCGTTAGATTCATCAAGTTCAATTATACCCTTTTTTTAATTTTTTTTTTAAAAAAAAAGCTATTTCAAAGAATTAAAAAAGAAGTTTTATTTTTAAAGTAAATGGATCTCCACAGTTAGATCTGGATTGATCCAATAGTAGAGATCGATTTACTTTTTTTTTATAAAAAATAAAAATAAAAAAAAATAAAAAAATAAAAAAAAAACCTTCCTTTTTATTTTTTGAAATACTTTTTTTTTTTTGTATTTAAAATTTTTGAAACTACTTTCAATTTATTATTTATTTTAACTTTATATTTTCTATAATCCATTAGTTTTTTTTTTCTGTTTTTAAAATTATTATATTTTTTGTTTTTAGAAAATAAATTTTTAGTGTTAATTTATTTTTATAAATCATTTTAATATTATTTATTTTTGAAACTCAATAAATCATTTCAACAAGGGTAAAATTGTCCTTTTATATATATAGTTAAAGTTGACCGTTAGTATTTTGTAGGTGGTGTGCGGCAGATCGGATCCAATGGATTTGTCATGATCTAAGATCTGATCTGATCCGATTGGATCGAAGAAATTGCAATCCGATCCAATCCAATCCGATCCGATCTGATCCTATATGATCCAATGGATCGAATTAATATAAAGTCATTCGTAATATATAAAAGTTATAATCTAAAATAAATAAAATCAAATAAATTATTTAAACATTACTAATTAACTCAAATAAAATTAACATTAAAAAAATACATGACATAACTTGTAAACTTTATATAATTCAAAAAGTTTATAAACATTAGTCATCAGCTGTAATTGTAAACTTAATAAGCCGTGATATTGATGAAAAAGAATAGAAGAAAAGAAGATGGTAGATTGTTGGCTGTAGAGAAATTGAGAAAGAAAACTCAAAATAGTAACATTAAAAATTGTATTTTGGTTGGGCCTTTACATTAGAAAGTGATGAATAAAATAAATTGCCCAATATAAAAGTAAGGCCTAATATTTTAAGTAGATTGGCAGATTCGGCAGATTTCCAAACGGAAATCCAAGATCCGATCCAATTCAACGGATTTTAGAATTTATGATTCAATCCGATCCAATCACCTCTCTGGATCCCATCCAATCCAATGGATTGGATCCGATCCAATGGATCGTATTAGATTGGATTGGATCCTGCACACCCCTAGTATTTTGGTCAAATGGACAAAGTGATATATTTTGGAAAAACAAGGGACTTAAGTTGTTAATATGACAAATTAAGACGTTTAAATAGGTGACATTTCGCCAAAAAGTATAGACTTTAATGAAATTACACCTAACGAGAAAAAAGCAAAATAACAAAACAAAATCACCTAAAAGTACTCAAAAAACCCAAAAACTATTGTAAATCAGGTGGCTTCCACCATCTTCAAAGGGGGACACATGTCAATGCATGTGTTGTATATTTGGATCACTTACATGTGGAATGGTGAAAGAAGCAAAGTTTGATCGGAGGCAATTTAGATATGTATTTACATAAACACCCCTTTAATTGTTTGCCTATATATATATATGCTCTCCCTTGTAAAAAACAAACTGATGCTCTTTCCATTCAATATCAATATAAAAGAAAACACTCTCTTGTGTTCTCTCATCTCTCATCCCTCTCCCTCTCTTGTTTCTCTTCTTCTATTTTATTTATTTTTATCTATCTATTTTTTAATTAATTCTTGTTCATCTATCGTTTTAATTTTTATTATAACAGGTTATCAGCACGATGCTGTTATTTCCAGAACCTGAAGTTTTGAATTTATTATTATTAGAGCATGAAGCTTCCAGATTTTTATTTATTAATACCAGAAACTGTAGTTCTGAATTTACTTTCTCGTATTTTATTTTTACGCAATTTACTTTCTCGCATTTATTTACTTTTACATGATTTATTTTCTCGCATTAATTTATTTATACACTTTTATGTGATTGGCCATGCCAACCTACTAGAACCCGCAATTCTGGATTTACTTTCTCACATTTATTTATTTTTATGCTTTTATGAGATTGGCTATGCCAACCTATCAGAACCTGCAGTTCTGGATTTACTTTTTTCGCATTTGTTATTACGCATTTTACTTTACGCAATTTTTATTTAAACAATTTGGTTACCCATCAAGAACTTGAATTTTATGAATTTATTTATCATTACCAGAACCTGAAGCTTCTGGATTTATTTATTTATAAATATTTCTTTACATATCTAAAGATTTAAATTCCTCGGATTTTTATCAGACCAGAAGTTCTGACTCTGATTGTGATTTTCGGATAACTAGCAATTGTAATAATGTCAAAGCTTGAAAATTTGAAATTTGCTGCACTAGAAGTGTTTGTGGACAACTACGATCTGAAAGCCCAATAGCTAACGAACACAGAACCAGAAGTTCTATGGAAAGAACTAAAAGATCGATTTGATAACCAACCTGATGTTGCATTACCAAATGTCAGGTATCAGTAGGCAACATGTACTCTTTTAAGACTATAGACCAGTCTCCGAGTACAATTCTGTTTTATTCAAAATCACTACACAGCTGAAATTGTGTGGTCAGAATGTAATCTCGAATCAATAACAAAGGCAATAACAATTCTACACCCCCCCCCCCCCCCCCCCCCCCTCATTTTATCTCATATTATTTTTCCTCTCTTTCATTTATTCTCTCGCTTTGCCTTATTTTACACAAGCAGTAACTATTTCTCCCTTTCATCTATCTCATATTATTACTTATCTCCCTGTTCATTTATCTCAGTTATTACTTTATCTACTATTTTAATTTTATTATAACATGCATTTATTTAATTTTATGCAATTTATGTATCTGAGTATGCCAATTAACCAGAACCTGAAGTTTCTGGATTTGTATAAATTATGTGTTGAGCCTAACTAGGTCAATCATTAAGTTTCTAGAATTTAAACCAAGCTTGGCTAGACCGACTAAACAGAATCTGAAATTTCTAGATTTATCAGTATAATATTTAAGTTAGCGCGGTTATACAAACCGATCAGAATCTGAAGTTCTAAATTTTAAATTTTAGTAAAAATATGGAGTTCTGGATTCATTAATATGTACATGAATGTCATACTTGGGACCTGAAATTCCAAAATTCGAATTATATATAGAACCTGAAGTTCTAATTTTGAATATGAAGTATTGAATCTGAACTTGAAGTTCTTAAGTTTTGAACATGAAGTTCTAATCAAATTTGAAGCTCTTAATTCAATTTAAATTGTGATATTAAAACTTTTATGTCAAAGTTTATTAGAACCAGAAATTCTAAATTGAATCAAGTTACGATTCTTTCATATAGAAAGTCAATTTGTAATGTATATTTAGAACTTGAAGTTTTTTGAATTTTATGAACCTGCGGTCATGGTCGAACTGGAAGTTCGAAAAATCAATATGATTCATGATTTTGTTTTATGAAGTGATATATTTTCATATCTATATGTTTATACTTTTGATCACTTTGTCTAATATGCATTTTATTTTTCTTTGTGAATAAATATGTCTTTAAACGATAAGTTGAGTGATATTAAAAAGCAAGATACAAGAGATATATGTCTGGCCGATAGTGCAATGACACATACGATTCTGCGGAATCAGAAATACTTTCTGAATTTAACCCTGCTTAAGGCAAATGTTAATACAATATCAGGTCCAGTAGATCCAGAAGAAATCTACTTAGTTTCAAAGATATACGATGTAATGGATATCACATAGAAACCATAAGTGATGAGAATATTGAGTATCTGTGCATTACTTCTCATGATTCAGGCCTGAAACTCATTATGGAAAAGCTGCGTGCTTTATCATCTGGATAATATTACACTATTATAAGAGGTGTAGAAGTTTATACAGTTATATACTAGAAGTTCTCAGACCAATATAGTTATGAACCAGAAGTTCTTAGACCCAAAACTATTTATGCTTTGGCATAACCATCTTGGTCACCTGGGATCTACAATGATGTGTAGAATCATTGAAAATTCTCATGGATATCCATTAAAGAACCAGAAGATTCTTTTATCCCATAAAAATTTATGTACTGTGTGTTCACAAGGGAAATTGGTAACAAAACCATCCCATTCTAAAGTTGGCTTTGAATCCCTATCATTCCTACAAAGGATTCAAAGGGACATATGTGGACCTATTCATCCATAAAGTGGACCGTTTCGCTATTTTATGGTCCTAGTTAATGCATCTGAAAATGCCTACAAGGTTATACTAAACAACCTAGAAGGGGGGTGAATAGGTTGACACATTAGTTTTAAAAACTCTTTCGTGACTAGTGTCAAAACCTTGGTGAGCATATAATAAACCTTGAACAAGATTGTTATGAGAAAAATAATTTGCACAAGTATGCTCAATTCACCACACTTAGTCTACAAAACATATACCAAGAAACAATGCATCTCATATACAAGTATATTCAATAAAGAACACATTCTACCTGTTGTATTATGAATATTACAATGAAAGATCATTAAGTAAAACTATACAACTTGATATAGAATATTGCAAGATACAAAGTTCAAACACTTACAAGATACAAGAAACAAATGTTGATTCAACAAACAATGTGTCCATCTCTTTCTTTATCAATAACATGTTTACAAGGATGTGAAGAATTAAAGATCATAAACAAGTTATATTGAACAAACATACAAATATAAAGAGATAGAGATAGAGACATTTGACACATTGATTTTTACGTGGTAAACCTCCGAAGAGGAAACATCCACGGGTTGAATCCACAACCACCGGCAAAGCAAATCCACTATATGAAAAGGACATACACATTCAAGACTATCAACTCTATGATATCCATCTCAAGCTATCAAATCCTAATCTAACCCTCGGGCTAGTGAATCACAAAGCCTACTCCCTATCCAAGGTGTGTCCTACACCTCTAGGAAGCAACTCCCTATCCAAGGCTCTCAAGCCTCTAGGAAGATTTCCTTGCTTAGCCATCTAGATCACAAGGATCCTAGTCAAGCTTCCCTAGCTCAACCATCCGGAGTACCACACTCCTAGCTAAGACTTTTGCTTAGTTATCTGGATCCTCTTGATCCTAACTAAGGCTTCTTGCTTGGCAATCCGGAATCCTTTCCTAGCCAAGTCTTCTTGCTCAAATTGAAGCTTCACTCACTCCAAGATGAGACTTCCACCTTATGCAAGGCAAATGATCTAAGTGATGCTAATGATGCAAACACATGCAACATAGAATATATGATCAATACATCCTATGGAAACTAGAAATAATCAATGAGCATACAATGTATATTTTTCTAGTTTATGATCCAAGACATGACACCACACAAAATGATGCATGAGCATATGAAATGTATGGATAAGGTACACTCCATGAAGATCTAGACATAGGCAACAAAGCACACAAAATAAGGTTGTCTAGACCTTAAACATGAACAATAATCTAGAGCATGCAAAACACCTAAAACATGCCAAATCCTAGATTCTATTCATGTTACTAAAGCTTGAAAACAAAGCATTATCATTAAGCATATATTCAAGACTTTAGAACACAAACAACAACAAAAAAATGATAGAATGACAAGATATGATCAATGAATATTCTAGCAAGTACTTAGAGCAAATATATTCACAATAATCAATTAAATCCTATTTAGCTCTAAGTACAAAATCAAATGAGCTAATCCTAGAATTATTCAATTAAAGGATCAAAACATATTTCAAGGATTATTAATCACAAAATGATTCAATCAAGTCTCAAATAATCCTAGATGTCAATCTAATCACAATACAACTCTCAATCATGTGAAAAAACAAAGAATCCAAGAATCTAGTCCACATGTGTCTCTAATTAGACTTTTCAATTAGATTGATTATGAAGCTATCTTTCTCAATAGCATTCACCATACATACACATACATATAGAAGAAGAAACTCCAAGCAAATTGAAGGTTTAAAAAGATGAAATCATCAAGATATGAACTCTACCTTGATTTCACGAGCTGGTTCGGCTTTCTGAGTAGATCACTCCGAAAATCAATCAAACAGCTACAAGATCACTTGGAAAAGGTAGAGGAATCGATTACAAACAATCTCCAACTTGAATCACTCAATTCCAACTTCGTATGAGAAAGTTATGGTGTTTGGAAGTTGAGAAAATTGGAGAGAAAAAATCTGACGGGATTTCAAACTTTTCTTCTTTAAAACAAATGGAGGGAGATAGAGGTATTTAAAAGGAAGGAGAGAGAAGAAGATTTCCAGCCAATCAAAGAAGGCCACCTCAGCCCGAGGCCGTGTGGGGCACATGTGCCACATGGGACCAGAGGGCTGGTTGGGCCATGTGGCACACGGCCTCCACACGGGGTGGCCATGCCAAGGCCTAACGGCCATGGTGCTTCTCCCGCGCACCTCTCGCGTTCTTCAGCCGTATTCGGGCATCCGAACTCCGAATTCGAATCCATTTTTGGATTACAAACCATGACTCCCTCACGCATAACAAAGACTATGAAACTTTGACAAATGGTTGAGAATTCATCTCGGAAAACGTCAACAAACACAACTCAACGAATGAGAATGAAAAATAGCGTAGCTACATCGTTTGGACTCGAAACTAAATGAATGAGTAACCGAAATGACCGAGACCCAATAAGAAATCAATTAAGATCAAGTACAAGTCCAAAACACAAGAAACATAAACAATTAAACACAAATTCACATATGAATGCTATTTCCTAGACATAGTCTTAGAACATGCAACTCTACAATGTATGAGTATTTGAGTTCAATGCATGAGCATACAAAAACATGTGAATGTGTTATATAAATGGTGCACAATGATGCAGGGACACTTATGAATGATTTGTGTGTGTGTTCCTTAAAGCCTTGCAAGAGGAAGAAGAAACTTGATACCTTTAGTATCCAAGTACGCACTTTTCCTTTTGAAGACGATATTTGCATGAGATGTTGCTTCTTCAACTTTGAGGCTTCTTTCTTTTAAAAATCACCTAAGCAACAACTAATACAAATAAAGAGAGTTTTGCAATGGAATCAAGCCAACACAAATAAAGGATCTTACAGCATCCATCAGATGGTCACACGTTTGTTTATTATTAACGCGTAATGTTGCTTTTGCAAGATTACTTGCACAGATTATCAGGCTTTGGGCACATTTTCCCGATCATCCGTTTAAGTCAATACGCCTTGATGATGTGGGTGAATTTACTCCCAAGACATTTGATAAATATTGCAGATCAGTTGGGATTAATGTTGAACATCCAGTTCCACATGTTCATACTCATAATAGATTAGTAGAATCACTTATCAAGCATCTTCAGGTAATTGCGAGAACTTTATTATTTCGATACAATTACCAATTTTTATATGGAGACATTCTATTCTTCTCTGACCCACTGCTTATCATTATTACTTACCATTACAACTTGTAATTGATCATAGACATGCTCATTTTTAAGATAATTGATCATCGGATAATTATTAATCAGTTACTTGATATATTAAAAGTGACAAAATTTTATAAGTTGCTATATCATAAACCCCGGTCGGGTGATTGTTCCTGAAGAACGATCTGAGTAAAATACAACAAAAATAAATCATCTGATGCATATTATAAGTTTGTAAACCTTTTATTTCGAAATGTATTGTTCCCAGAAGAGGAAAATAAATTATCAGGATTCTAATGTAAACAAGACTCGAGTTATGAATAAATCCACTTTCTCTAAATCAACTCTATAAGAGTTAGATATATCTAAAGAGACACAAAGTCCCTGAAGTGACTAAATCCATTGAAATGGAAGAAATCTCAACAGAGATTCAAGTATATTGAAATTAATAAATTTCTATAAATCATACATGAGAAATGTGGAATAGTGAAGAAACAATCATCAGTGATACATTTTCAAATACAGTAGCTACTAAAATGATGATTATGAAACTCATAGTATCGATGATTGTAGACAAAGGCATGATTGGTTTAAATGAAAAGAAGCAATTTAAGAAGAATTGACTTCATAAGCCAAGCATAAAGTATTTAGACCAATAATTCTCCAGACACCTGAAGATGTCAAACTAGTTGGATACTAAAAGGTCTTTATACGGAAATGTAATGAGAAAAACGAGATCGTAAGATATGAGGCACGACTCATAGTACAAGATTTCTCACAGAAACTTGGTATTCAATAGTGATGAATACAATTACGTTTCGAATTTTTGATAAATTTGGCTGCCTTTATAAGGCTTGAAATACGTCTTCCAAACTTAGTAATCATTTATCTATATGATTCACTCAATGCAGATATTTATAATCCCGGAAGGATTTAAAATGCCAAAAGCATGTAAACCGAGATCTCATAATCTGTATTTGATGAACCTACAAAAATCCTTATATGGATTAAAAACAATCTGAACGGATGTGGTGTAACCGTCTCAGTAAATATCTGATAAAGTAAGGGTATAATAATTATATTATACACCCATGTGTTATTCAAAAAGAAATCAGAATCTGGATTTGCTATTATAGTAGTTTACGTTGATGATATGAATTTGATTGGAAATCCTGGAGAGCTCCTGAAAACTGATGAATATTTGAAAAGGGAATTTGAAATGAAAGACCTTGGAAAGATAAAATATTGTCTCAGTCTAGAGATTGAGCATAAATCAAACGGAATATCTATCCATCAATCAGCATATGTTGAAAAGATTCTGAAAAGATTCCATATGGACAATGCTCACCCATTAAGTACCCCTATGATTGTTAGAACCCTTGATCCAAAAAAAGATCCATTCCGACCACTTGAAGATGGCAAAAAGATACTTGATCCTAAAGTACCATATTTTATTGCAATTGGTGCTTTATTATATCTGGCACAATGTATTAGACCAGATATTGCATTTTTAGTAAATTTACTTGCTAGATTCAGTTCAGCACCAACTCGAAGACATTGGAATGGAATTAAATATTTTTCCGTTATCTTCGGGGAACGAAAGATTTATGATTATAATATTCAAAATCTAATAATTTTTCAGGTTTACTTGGTTATGCTGATGTCGGTTATGCTGATGTCAGGTATCCATCTGATCCCCAATAAAACTCGTTCATAAACGGGATATGTTTTTTTTACCTATAATGGCACAGAAATCTCCTGACGCTCCACAAAGCAAACTCTTGTTACTACCTCCTCTAATCATTCTGAGATCCTTGCACTTCATGAAGCAAGCCGAGAATGCGTGTGGCTAAGGTCAGTTATTTATCATATTCAAAATATATGTGGATTTTTCATTATCTACAGGAATGCCGACACCAATATTTGAAGATACTGCGGCTTGTATTGCTCAAATTAGAGGAGGCTATATCAAAGGAGATAGAATCAAACATATTTTTCCTAAATTCTTCTATACTTATGAACTTCAACAGAGCCAGCAAATTGATGTTAAACAAATACAGATAATCTTGCAAATCTATTTACCAAAGTATTGCCTACATCAACTTTTGAGAAACTGGTATATGGAATTGGCATGCATCGTCTTTGTAAATTACAGGATTGATATTGAAGTTTCATTCAGGGGGAGCATTCAATCAGGGGGAGCAAAATTTTGAATGGACATATGTATAATGTACTCTTTTTCCTTCTACCGTGAAAATATATATTACGTGCGTCTAAACAACCTAGAGGGGGGGTGAATGGGTTGTTAATCCGGTTAGTTACCAATTTTTCGGATTAGTCAATATTCAAAAATAAACCCAAATCAACAAACAATAAAATCAAGTATAAATTGCAGAAATTAAAGAACACTTGATTTTTACGTGAAAACCCACACGGGGAAAAAACCACGGGCTGTTATGTGCGCCACACACGGTCAACGTAATCCACTATATGAAAAGGAATTTACACCCTCAAGTGATTCTCGGACTCTCACCCTAGATAACCTCAGGCTATGGACACTACCACTCGCCATTCTTGGTTCAATCCCTAGTGATATCCTTTGATACACTACTCTTGGCGTGAGCAACTCCTAATCTACCCCGCGGGCCTTTTATTGTGGCACTCGACCAATTGCTTGAGCACTACACACGGTAGCCACAAGACTTTCCTTGCTTGTGTAACTTCACCCAGAAGCCACGAGACTTTGACTCATGAAGAGAATTAAAAGTCTATGTGAGTATGACAATAATGATGCATAAATGCAACAAGTGCTAGACTAAACACAAGATACTTAACTAGATGTTATAATGCAAATAAACATCCTAGTTATCAACAAAACCTACATGTACATGCATGAGGTGTCAATTAGTTGTAGAGATTTCTTACAACCTAATTGTCAACAAACAAAGTCAATTCAACACATGTTATCAACAATCATGGCAGGGCCTAAAAACATGCAATTAACTAATGCAATCAAGAAATTGTCAATCAAAAGGCCAATCAACACAAGTTGTCAAATAACATGGCAAGGACACTAAATGCAATAAACAAGTGCAATCAATTAGTCCTACACATCAATGATGTCTAAATGCAAAACATAAAGACTTAGCTAGATGTTATCAATCACAAAACAATCCTAGCTATCAAACAATGTCAACATATCCAAACATGTGAACTCAATTAGTTGTAGAGAATTTCTACCAACATAATTGTCAATTAAATCCACAAGAACATTCAATAAAGCTTGACTAGATAAATAAACATTAATCTATCAACCTAATCATCAACCAATTTTACAAGAATGTTCTAGGGTTAGCTATTTAGGGAAAATCATCCTAATCATGTAAGCTACCACAAACAAAACCCAATCATGCCATAACTTCACTAAATATGCAATAAGAGTGAAGATTTGCTAAACTAAGCAATAAAAGACATGTCTTGACTAAGATAGAACAATAAATGAAGATGTTGTGTTTGTTCTACTTACCAGGTCATAAATGAAGAAGACCCGTGGAAGATTGATGCATGAAACATGTTATATGCACATGGGTTTTGGGTTTGGAGAGTTAAAGAAGCAAGCTTGAAGCTTTCTCTCTCAAGAACAATGGAGCCTCTCTCTCTAGGATTTGATTTCATGGTTCACTCTCAAAATGATGAGAAAGATATGTATTTATAGTGTAGAGATGATAGCCCTATCAATTACAAGAATTTTTCTTCAAAAATGAGTCAAATCGGACTCCAAATGAATGAGATATGGCCAAATTAAGAAAAAAGGGTCGGAACCAAGCTTGTCGCGGTCACCCAACCGCGGCACTATAACCGCAGCACAATAGAATTATTTATGTCGCTAGCATGCCTCTGTCACCCAAGGCGGCACTTGAACCGCGGCGAAGCGTCACAGCACAAAGCTTGATTTTCAAGCGACTCAAAACATGACCAAATGACATCGAAACCTTTCGTATAATATACCGTTGGAAAGGTATGGAAGTCTACTTTCTACTCCAATTTATGAAATGACATTTCAATATCTATAGAAAAAGTTATGGTCAATGGAGTGACCAAAGGTCAAAAACTGACAACAACAAAGTTGCCCTGTTTTGGTGGTCACTTTGGAGATTTTAAAACCAATCCAAATGGTCATGCAATATTACGAATAATATATCGTTGGAAAGGTATAAGTGTCTAGTTTGTCCAGAAGTTTACAAAACTCAATTTGAAACTTTTTGTAAAAAGTTATGATCACAAGACCATACAAAGGTCAGTTTTGAAAAACATTTAAATTATTGAAATCCAATATTTTGAACCTAGACACTTTACTCCAACCAACCAAACCAAATCTAACACTTATCCAAGAGAAGAATGAGACCTTCTCAAGTGGTCAACCATCGTGCTAAGACATGCACACCATCGTGCAAACGCGGACGTTTCTGATCACACAAACAGAAACGAATTACACCACACTTAAGACTAACATGAAGTGCAAGTGTGGTTATGAATATATAACATGCATGGGAAAGGATAACATCAAGAAAAATCACCAAGCATGTGACACACAAAAGATATGCAATATATGAAAATGCATAAGTGTGATGTTAAAGCATATAATAACACAATTAAGAGAACCACAAATGCAATCATATAAGTGCAATGAAAGTGAGTGTGTGCTAAAAGACATAGATGCACGAATCAATGAAACACACGTGCATGGTAACAAATGCAAGATAGATAAAGATGCATGCAAGTGTGTGTGTGCACTTAATCTCTTCAAGAATCAAGGTCAAGTGATATACCTTTTGAGGCTCTTGATCTTGAAGTCACCAAGATGCTTGGAAGCTTGCCTTGATAATCATCAAGATGACCTAAGTTACCCATAACACAATCATCCCCAATGTGGTATATCATGAAATAAGTCAATCACAAAATAGAAGTCCTTACATACCGGATTTTGTCCCACTGGGTTTTACCGGAAAGGTTTTAATGAGGCAATTCTGAACATATCCACACCACTTGATCCAGAAGATCATTGTATATACTTTTGCTAAGGTTTTTGTCCCACTGGGTTTTTCCCTAGCAAACTAAGATACAAATGGTGGAATCCAAGGGGGAGTATTGTAAATCTGGTGGCTTCCACAATCTTCAAAAGGGGACACATGTCAATGCATGTGTTGTATATTTGGATCACTTACATGTGGAATGGTGAAAGAAGCAAAGTTTGACTGGTGGCAATTTAGCTATGTATTTGCATAAACACCCCTTTGATAGTTTGCCTATGTATATATATATATATATATATGTATATGCTCTCCCTTGTAAAAAACGAGCTGATGGTCTTTCCATTCAACATCAATATAAAAGAAACACTCTCTTGTGTTCTCTCATCTCTCATCTCTCTCCCTCTCTCTTGTTTCTCTTCTTCTATTTTATTTATTTTTGTTTATCTATTCTTTAATTAATTCTTATTCATCTATTGTTTTAATTTTTATTATAACAAAAACGACATTATGTTGGACAAATTAAAAACCATCATTGAAACATTAATAGTGACTCACAAAAAAAAAATGAACAAAAGAGAAAAAAATGAAAGGATTCTTTAAAGATGAGAAATCAATACTCATATCCAAATATACAATCAAATGGCAATGATCATAAGTTCATAACCAAATATTATGAAAAACAAAAAAACAAAAAAAAAACAAAACAAAACAAAAAATGACAGCAATTGAAGGTAATATACAGAGCATATGAAGAAACAAAATAATTTTAACATCATAATAAGAAAATGAAAAATTACCCATAATTATTCACCAAATTAAGGTAAAATTTTTATAAACTCTATAAATTAAATAACAAAACATACAAGAAATTCATACTCAAATCATGAAAACAAATAAGAATTCAAAAAATACCAAAAGAAAAATCAATTTACTAACCTAGAGTTATAGAAAGTGATGAGAGAATACTTCCTACAGTCTCCCCAACCTAACTTCTTATAGAGTCTTTGTTAGAAGACCTAACAAAGTTTTTGAGAGAAATTCTAGTCATGATATAATGATCACGAGATTGATTTTGGTAAGAATTTCTTAGACCTTTTAAGAGAATCTTCACTGTGTGAATTGATTTTATAAAGAATGAAAGAGCTTAATAGAAATTGGAGAGAATCTCCCCTGTAGAAGATATGAATAGAGAATTGAAAGAGGTTTGATAAAGCTTCGATGAACTGAGAAAATTGGTCTTTTTTTATTTTGATATGGCTAGAGAGTATTTTTAAAACAAAAAAAAAAAACAAAAAAAAAACAAACAAAAAAAAGTTTTCCAGTTTCACGTTATAATTGGTGAGAGACTGTTTTTCTTTTTGTAAAACACATTTTACAAAACAATCTGTCAAACACTTTTACAGTTTTTTAATCGTTTTTTGTTATTAAAAATGAAAAACTTTTTTTTAAATCAAATCCAAACGCCACCTTAATTTTGAAAACTTGCTTTTGAGAAAAAGAGAGAGAAAGAGAGAGATTAACTTGCTTTTTTACAGAGACTTTGTAACCTGGAGAAGGGAACGGCAATGGCAACGGCAATGGCAACAGGGATGGGTGAAAAAGCGGCAATGACGGCAACATGGACTGGGAGATCACGAATGAAAACGATGATAATCTATCTCTGAAAATTGCGTTTGAATTTGTTGAACGAATTGAAGACATGTTTGTTTTTAAGTTTTCATGGTTTAAAATTATATTGTATTTTTTTATTTAATAGTTTGAATGGAAATGTATGTGATAGTTGTTGATTTAGATTCTCCATTGTTAGGGTTTGTAACTTTTTAGAGTTTAGGAAGATGAACTGTTCATGAAGAAAAGCGAGATTTTTTTCTCTCATTCTAAGTCCGAGAGTTTTTTTGTCTCAAATCTAGACTTTTATAACTCGGTCCTGAAAACACTCAAGGTGTTTGATTAAAATACACAGAGAAGATTCAACTCTGTTGATGAAGAACATGAATGAACTCCATTGAAGATGAAGATATAGGAAGATAGAGGAAGAGAGAATAGAGTTTTTCTATATTTCTGAATTGTGTGAAAAGTTACAAAATATCTCTGATACAAAATGTATATATTGTGCTCTGTTTCTAACATGCCCAAAACGTGTTTTTGGGATTTCCTAAATCCTTCTAACAACCTCTAACAAACTATTGTTGACTAGGATAACAACCTGCCACATCAGCTTATTAACAATTCTTCTAACCATCACAGCTGATGCTGTGATTCTTTCATCTTTAGAATGCCAAGCATGCCCGTTGGATTCCTTTTGACAGCAGCATAATCAATATGTTTGTCATCCCCCCGCAAATTGAATTAGGGAGAGATTGCCAACTTCAGTTTGGAACAGAGGAATTTGAACCTCTCTCGAGTGAAGCTTTTGGTGAATATATCATAAACATGTTGATCGGTGGGAATGTATCTTGTGTCTATTTCACCAGACATTACCTTTTCCTGAATGAAATATGTATCAATGTCGATATGTTTAGTGCGCTGATGGAAAACCAGATTCTGAGATAGTGCATTTGCACCTATATTATCACACCAAACAACTGAACCTTGAGTAATTGGAATTTGAAGCTCTGTGTGAAGAGACCTGAGCCAAATAACATCTGTTGTAACCTAAGCCAGAGCTCTATACTCTGCCTCAGTACTCGAACGAGCAATAACTCTTTGTTTCTTCAAGCTCCATGAGACTAAATTACCTCTAAGCATGACACAGCAGCCAGTAGTTGATCGCCTATCATCTACATAGCTGGCCCAATCAGCATCAGAAAAGGCCTCAAGCTGAAGAGTGGGAGATGGCTTGAAATGAAGTCCCAAATGTTGAGTGCCTTTGAGATACCGTAAGACCCTCTTGCAAGGTTGCTAATGCACCATTCTAGGAGCAACTAGAAATTGGCTCAGCTTGTTTACTATGAACGAAATATCAAGCCTGGTGTTAGTTAGATACTGAAGTGCACCAATTGTGCTACGGTATAGTGTGGAATCATGGAAGAGATAGTTTCGTGGCAGCTGTGCTAGGAGTTTCACAAGGATGAGCTTCTATCATGTTAGTTCTTTGAAGAAGATCATCAATGTACTTTGCCTGTGTTAGAAACAGACCAGTAGCATCCCTGTATGCTTCAAAACCAAGGAAATAATTAACAGGCCCAAGTGTCTTGAGAGCAAAATTTTTGTGAAGAGTAGAGATGAGAGCTTGAATCAGAACCTTGTTGTTTCCAGTGACCAAAATGTCATCAACATAAACCAAAATAAATAAGCAATCTGAACCCAGAAACTTGGTGAAGAGAGAAGTGTCAGAGACTAAATTACTGAAGCCCCATGACACAAGAGCAGTTCTTAACTTGTGAAACCAACTCCTTGGAGCCTGTTTAAGGCCATAGAGAGACTTATGAAGTTGACAGACATGAGATGGCTTGGAGGAGTCAACAAAGCCTTCAGGCTGGGACATGTAAACCAACTCGGTTAAATCCCCATTTAGGAAGGCATTGTTGATATCAACTTGTTCAACTTGCCAACCATAAGATACCGCAATAGAAAAGATCACACGAATCGTAGAAGATTTGACAACCAGACTAAATGTATCCAAAAAATCTAAACCAGGAGTTTGATGAAAACTTTTTGCCACTAACCGAGCCTTGTGACGTAAGAGGCTGCCATCTTGCTTATACTTGGTTCGAAAAACCCATTTACATCCAACAACGTTTATATTTGATTAAAAAGGAACCAGAGACCAAGTATGGTTTGCTTGCAAGGCATCAAACTCTTCATGCATAGCCTTTACCCATATTGGATCTTTAAGAGCATTTTTAGCTGTTGTGGGTTCAGAATTCGCCAAATAACAGCTAGAAGAGTAAATCCTTGGCTTTGAAATCCCATTTTTGGATCTTGTGATCATTGGATGAAGAGAGAAATTATTAGCAGCAGGAATTAAGACAGGTGGATCAGCTGAGATAGCTGCACTAACTCTGTCCACTGGAGAAGCAGAACTAGATGAATTAAAATTTATTTGAGATTGTAGTGAGTCAGGTGTAGGCTGTATAGGACTTGGAGATTGTGAGGAATTGACAGCACAAGGGGTCATATGTGAGACAGCAGAAGGTTTGGACACATTGGTGTTTGAATTGCTATTTGTGGAAGATTTTCTTTGAACATGTGACACCACTTTATGCAAAGAAGATAGTGGCATACCCGAACCAGTGAAAGACTCATAAGTAGGCATGCTAGGTGAAAATAAGCTAGAATGTGGGAATTCCAATTTATTAAATTCAACATACCTAGAAATATACACTTTGCCACTAGGATGTAGACACTTATATCCCTTGTGTATTTGACTATAGCCTATGAAAAGGCACTTGGATGTATGGAAGTTAAATTTGTGCCTTGAGTAGTCTCTCAAAAATGGGAAGCAACTACACCCAAAGGTTTTAAAGAAGTTATAGTTAGGTTTCTTATGGAAAAGTTTTTCAAAAGGTGAGATAAAACGAAAGGTAGCTAGGGGCATGTTGTTTATGAGAAAAATTGCTGTAAAGAATGCCTCATACTAGAATTTCAGGGGCATTTCAACCTGTGCAAGGAGTGTTAGGCCAGTCTCAACCAAGTGTCTGTGCTTCCTCTCAGCCACTTCATTTTGCTGATGAGTATAAGGACACGAGTACCTGACCTGTATTCCATGGTGAGAAAGGTGGGAGGTGAAGGCAATATATTCCCCACCCATGTCACAATGTAAACTCTTGATTTTCTTATCAAATTGCAGCTCTACTTTCTTTTGAAACTGAATAAAAACAGTAAGGGCCTCAGACTTAAGTTTCAAGGGGAAGATCCAAGTAAACCTTGTATAAGCATCAATGAAAGATATATAATATCGATACCCCTTAGTTGACAGTATAGGAGCTGGCCCCCAAATGTTCGAATAAATTAGCTCAAGAGGAACTGAAGCAGTGATCTCAACCTTTGAAAAAGGAAGTCTATGAAGCTTTCCAAGCTTGCATGAGTCACAAAACGAAGGAGTATGAAATCGATTATTAAAATGTATATTGCTCAACATCTTTTGAGAATTAAAGGAGCCAGATGCCCCAATTTAGCATGCCACATATTGGCACTCATAGCAGCATAAGCAAACATGTTTGCTGACTGTGACTTGAAGTTTGTCAACAATCCAAGGCTTGTCTTATTGTTAAAAGAAGAACACTTAGCTACAGCTGCAGGACCTTCGAATTTTCCAACTTTGAACTCGGTTTGATGCACTCCTAGTGCTCCAACAAGCTTCAGTTGATAGAGTCCATCCTTAAGTGTTCCTTGAAGTAAAATTTTCCTCGTTTGAGATCCTTGATGACACATTTATCAGCAAAGAATTTAGCCACAGCTTTGTTATCAAAAGTAAAACTAAGCAAATTTTTTGTAATTTGAGGCACATGTAGTGTGTTTTTTAGTAGTAATCTGTCATGTGGTTGAGCATGTGATTTAACAAAACTGTCACCAATATGTGATATTAAAAGGTGATTTCCATTACCAACTACAAGTTGTTTGTTACCTCTGTATGCAGATTTCAAGGACAGATTGTGTAAATCGAATGTGATATGGTTTGTGGCTCCACTATCTACATACCATGACTGATCACACACAGATTCTGGTGTTGCAATAAGAGCAGCATTTTGATGATAGTTTGCCTGATAGTTCCCCTGTGATTCACCAATACCAGGGTGCACACTTCCTTGAGATGATGAGCCAATTAGCTGTTGTTGACCATTATATCTTTGTGGTTGAGTATAGAAGGCTAGAGCAGGTTGTTGTTGTTGATGAAGAGCTCCTTGATAGCCTTGGTCGAATCTATGATAACATTTGAGAGCACCATAACCTGGTTTGCCACAAACTTGGCAATGAATGTGTCATCTGCCCCCAAACCTGCTGCTTCTTCCTCTTCCACGATAACCACCACCTCTATTGTTTTGAGAGTTACCATCTCTTTGACCTTTCATGTCTTGAAAATTATTAGAAGCATAGTTTGCTCAAACCTGACCAGATTCAAGGTGAGCTGGAGAATCAAGAAGTTCTAAGCGCTGTTCGTGCATCATTAGCAAGAAATGAGCATCATCAAGTGATATGAATCTTTGTTGAGCTGAGATTACTGCAACAATAGGATCAAAATCATGTCCAACACCGTTGATTAATGTAAGAACAAGATCACGATCTCTGACATCTTCACCAGTAGCCATTAGAGCATCACCAATGTTTTTGATCTTCGGGAAAAAATCACTAACTGAGTCAGCTCCCTTATTGATTGCCTGAAGTTGATTCTTGAGCTGTGCTATTTTTGCTACTGATTGTTGAGAATAAAGTCTCTCTAATGTACTCCAAAACTCATAGGAAGTCTGACATCCAATGACCTGACCTATGATACTTTCACTAAGTGTGGAATAAATCCAACTAACAAGCAGTTTGTCTATGCGTTTCCAGATTGAAAACTCTTTGCTTATTTTTCTTTCCACCAATTTTTCACCAGATTGACTTATTGTCTCAATATTAACAAACATATTCAATGGACGATTCACTCCACATATATGCTCCTCAAGATCCAAAGCTTGAATAGAGGTTAATATGTGTGCCTTCCAGTAGATATAGTTTGATTTAGAAAGCTTGATTGGTAGATGATAGTTAAGACTTTTGGTGAGTGATGAGAACTCAATAGCCTCGGTAGTTTCCTGAGATCCTTGTGATCTTTGACTCTGCTCCATGCTCGGTGATCTAGGTGAAGCAGCTGCTTCTTGAGATGGAGAAAGGTGATTGAAGATCGGTGACTGAGGTTGAGTCATATTGGCCATGACGTTAGTCTTTTACGACTCTGATACCATGAAAACACTCAAGGTGTTTGATTAAAATACACAAAGAAGATTCAACTCTGTCGATGAAGAACATGGATGAACTCTATTGAAAACGAAGATAGAGGAAGATAGAGGAAGAGAGAATAGAGTTTTTCTATATTTCTGAATTGTGTAAAAAGTTACAAAATATCTCTGATACAAAATGTATATATTGTGCTCTATTTCTAACATGCCCAAAACGTGTTTTTGGGATTTCCTGAATCCTTCTAACAACCTCTAACAAACTATTGCTAACTAGGATAACAACCTGCCACATCAGTTTATTAACAATTCTTCTAACCATCACAACTGATGCTGTGATTCTTTCATCTTCAGAATGCCAAGCATGCTCATTGGATTCCTTTTGACAGCAGCATAATCAATATGCTTATCAGGTCCAAGCCTTTTTAGTCTCAATCCAAGATTTTTTTCGTCACAATTCGACACTTGTTTTAGTGTATATCTGAGACTTTTTCAAAAGCATCCGAGACTTTATTTTTAGAGTTTTGTAAGGTCAAGTAAGTTATGAAAAACAAATGGATGAATCATGAATGGATGAAGTGAGAGAGACCAGATGGTTGAAGTGAGAGAAAGTGAAAGACGAAAAAAAAAAGGCAAGAAAAAGTTTGTGCGTATTTTTTTTTCAAGAAGTTGAAGAACTGTAGCTAAGAAAAATTAACAAGTAAAATGGAAAAAAGAAAAAATGTAAAAAAGGCAAGGGCATTTTTGTCACATTTTCAACTTTGATACTATTTCAGTATTTCAACCAGAATTATAAAGTAGGTGGTATTCTGATATTCCTACAAAAGCCTCACCTTTTGGTGCTATTTCCCCCTAATATATACCACATAGTAATATTAAAATTCTAGAGTTTTATATTGCGAGAAAGAAAATAAAGAGCCGACTTGAGAGAGAGTGTTTCATTATGGTGTGGTAAGTGGATGTATTACGTCAAACCTCATAAAATCTCTGTAAGGATTCCCGGTTTTTGATTGGCTTATTTCGTGAGCAAACCACATTTGGGGGTTTTGTTGTAAGGGTAGATTAGGCCCTCAAGACCTCAAGAGGAGAAGCACTAAAGGTAAATTTCTTGTGCTTGCTTTGCTTTGAAGAGATATAGTTGCACACACACACATTCCATGCATATCCATACCTTGTGTTTATTGTGTGTTTTTATATGTGTGCATTCATGTTTTTTAAACTTCTCTTCTTGCATATTTTATTGATTGCATCTTAGGATTAAAATGCCATGACATGTTAGGCATTAGGATGCATTCACATCCCACACTTGCACTTCATGTTTGTTAACTTTAAGTGTGGTGTAATTCGTTTCCGCTTGTGTGACCGGAAACGTCCGTGCTTGCACGATGGTGTGCATATCTTAGCACGATGGCTGACCACTTGAGAAGGTCTTATTCTTCTCTTGGATAAGTGTTAGATTTGGTTTGATTGATTGGAGTAAAGTGTCTAGGTTCAAAATATTGGATTTCAATGATTTGAATGTTTTTCAAAACTGACCTTTGTATGGTCTTATGACCATAACTTTTTACACAAAGTTTCAAATTGAGTTTTGTAAAATTATGGACAAACTAGACACTCATACCTTTCCAACGATATATTATTCGTAATATTTCATGATCGTTTGGATTGGTTTTGAAATCTCCAAAGTGACCACTAAAACAGGGCAACTCTGTTTGTGTCCGTTTCTGACCTTTGGTCACTCCATTGACCATAACTTTTTATACAGACATTGAAATGTCATTCCATAAATTGGAGTAGAAAATAGACTTCCATACCTTTCCAACGATATATTATACGAAAGGTTTCGATGTCGTTTGGTCATGTTTCGGAGCGCTCGAATCTCGAGCTGGTGCGCTGTCGCGCCTATGCGCTGGTCACCCGCGAAATCTCACCAGCGCAAATCGCCCAGTGGTCGCCCAGTTCTTTGGCGCTGGTGTGGCGCCTGTGTGGAGCGCTGGTCACCAGCGCTTGTGCAATTTTTTGCACCTTGCGCTGGTGATGTTGCGCTGGTCACATGCGCAATCTGACAAGCGCACGAGGCCAAATCTGATGCGTTTTTCAAAACGACCTCACTTCACTTATGACTCCTATATATATACATCTCTTTGATTTTAGGTTGTTTAGAAGAGTTCCAAATATCATATTTTTCACTTAGAATATTTTTTCAAGAGAAAAATTACCAAGAACTCACCTTTATACACTCAAACCATATACATGTGCATCAAAGATCATCTAAGCATTTTCTAGCATAGTTAGTTTGCTTATTTGAATGGGTTTTGTTCAACACACATCCTTTGGTATGTTCTTCACTAATCTCATCTAAGTTTAGTGTTATATTTATCAAAGAAATCTCTTATATTATTTGTATGCTCTTAGAATATATTCTAGATACAAAATAGAGATTGTTGTGTTGACATGATTGAGTGTTGTATTTTGATAGCAACATCTAGGTTATTTAATCTATGATTTGCTAAGCTATTTGACATGTCATTTAGCAATTGATATCTAGGGTTGCATTTGTTGCCATCTTATCATCCTAGATAAGCATATAGAGTTGCCTAGCTCTCATTGCATTTGTTGAGTATTCATATATATTCACATAGGTTGTTATCTCTTCATTGAGAAGTAAGTCTTGCGTGTAGCTTCCGGATTAGGTTGCTTAGATCGCAAGCAATTGAAGTCTTGTGTGATAGACCGGGATTAGGTCGGACACCGGGATTAGGTGGTCACACAAGCAAATTGGACTAGAGCCACTTTTAAAGGCCCGCGTGGTAGAAGTGGGGGGTTACAGACCGGAGTGTTAGACGAGGTCTACATAGGTTGTAAACTCCATTTCAATTAGTGGATTTCGAGGTTCAAGTGTGGCGCACTAAACAGCCCGTGGTTTTTTCCCAGTGGTTGGGTTTTCCACGTATATATCAAGTGTCATTTATAATTCCGCACCATATTACACTTGTTGTTTTTATATTGACTATTATGGGCATTTTCGTGATATTGACCTTAAATGAAAATTGGGTGAAAATTGTTAAAATCTATTCACCCCCCTCTAGATTAATATATTGTTAACACACCCGAGCTCGTACACATTATCTGTGTACTTTCAATCTCATGTCTTTTTATTATTATTTTAATTTCGTGTGTTTTGATTCAAACCTGAATTAAGAATCCAAATTTTGTCTAGACAACTAGAAATGACTAGTAAACATTTTTGATATCCCTCGAACAATTTAAAATAATTAAAATGAAAATAAAAACAAAATGATATGAAATGGGAGGAGGCTCTTAGCAGGCCTCCTTACTTCTATTCAATTTTTTATGTTAATTTATTTTTAATTGAATTAAATGATTTTCTAAGACTATTTTAATGGTTATTTATTATTTTAATTTATATAATCATTATATAAATTAATTAATATTTCAATCAAAAGATTTTATACACGGTTCAAAATATTAGTTATCATATATTCATATCTATTTGATATATGAGGTGTATTTATAAAAATAAATAAATAAATAAATAAAAATTAATAATCTTAATAGTTTTATTTATGGGCAATGTTGAAATTTTGTGAACAATACTAACTTAGGATGTACATACAATTTTAAAGGGGAGTAAATATCACCCATTTTCATTGATTTAGGTTATAAAACTACTGGCACCAAAAAAAAAAATTCTAGCCCAAAAATCTTGAGTCTAAAAAATCAGGGGTTGAGTACAACCCAAATCCTATGCCAATCGGGTGGACCATTTTATTTTATGCAAGTATAAGGGGTTGGTTTTTTTTTTTTTTTTTTTTTTTTTTTTTATCTAAAAACTGAACATTCCTGAATTTTTTTGAAAACTGAATAGGAATTGAAATCTGAACCTGATTGGCATGTTTGTTTGTTTTTTTTCTCATATCTGAGTGTACTATCAACATGTTTGTTTTTTAAAAATAAAATTATCTAAAAATAAGTTATTTTACATTTAGGCTAATTGGCACTGGCCCTCTAAACTCTTCAAATATTTGCACTATACCCCTTGTACTTTTTTTTTCGGCACTAAACCCCTTGAACTCTCACAAATTGGCAAAAGCCGATTGTAGATGCCACCTCACAAGGGGCAATAAACCCAAGTGTTTGCCAATAAACGAGAGTTTGAGGGGTTCAATGCCCAAAAAAAAAAGTACATAAAGCATAATGCAAATTTTTGAAGAGTTTAGAGAGCATCAGTGCCAATTAGTCTTACATTTATAGCCGTACTAATTAAAAGAAGTAATTTAACATACAACATTCTTTATAAGATTTTGCATGTTTGCAAATAAAGTTCAAGTTCAATTTATTGTAAAAAAAAAAAAAAAGTTCAAGTTATTTTCCATGTTGTCCATGTTTCCAATGTATATAATTGAGGAAACCATATAAATATATATATATATATATATATTCAAGGATCATTTGCACTAGAAACCAAATAAATAAAAAAAGTTATTGAATTTTATTTTATTTATTTTTAATAGGTTCTTGAATTATATGCACTGGTATCTATAAGAAGCGATTAGTTTTTTTTTTTTTTTTCCTTCCTTTCTAAAAGTTGTTTTAAATAAGAAATATATTAAAAAATAATAATAAAAAAAAAAAGAATTATACACCATATGAAATTAGGATAAATTTGGAAATATATCTTCTTTGAGAGGATGGATTAGAAGATAATATTTTAATTATAATCAGTGATTTGAAATTAAATTAAAAGTCAGAATTTCTCACTTTTTTTAGTTGTTTGACAACTTAAAAAAAAAAAAAAAAAAAAAAAACAGAACACTGTAATGAATTCAATTAAGACCTATTAAGTTTTAAGTTGAAAAAACAAATGATCCCTAAATTTGGCCCTGCTTTTTGCCAACCCTATGAAAGGTCTCAGTGCTCTTTTTTTATACCTTATCATTTTGTGAGCCCTTTTCGTTTAAATGCATTATGCTTGTAGCTTGGAGTTCAGTCAGTTAGATAGTGCCTAATTATCTACTTTAAAAAAAACAAAAAAAAAACAAACAAACAAACAAAAAACTTTAATAAATTCAATTTAAACCCATTAAGTTTTAAGTGGAAAAAACAAACGATCCCTAAGTTTGGCCTTGCATTTTGCCAACCCTATGAAAGGTCTCAGTGCCCTTTTTTTGATACCTAACCATTTTGTGAGTCCTTTTTGTTTAAATGCATTATGCTTGTAGCTTGGAGTTGGGTCAGTTAGATAGTGCCTAATTGCCTATATATATCCTGCTAAGTAGGGCTTGCTAGTTTCTCTCGGAAGATCAAAACTGCCTAGTCGAGTTGGGCTCATGCTACTCTATTGGAGGAACTATTCCTTTGGTCAAATAATGACTGTCCCACAATTTGTTGTTTTATAGGGGTAAAGGTCGGACTAGACCTGGCGCGGTTCCGGTTCGGTTCCGGTTCCGGTTCCGGACCGGCGGTTCCGGTTCCGGTGGAACCGGCGGTTCTGAACCGGTTTTTTTTTTTTTTTTTTTTTTTTTTTTGTTAATAAAAAATAATAATTTAAACATAAATGTATATGTAATTATGTATAGACGTAATCGTATAGTTGTATTGTAAGTTGTAGTTGTAGTTGTAGTTGTAAATAAAATATTAAAATAAAAATAAACAAAATGACAAATTACAAAATTAAATTAAAATAAAAATAAACAAAATTATAAATTATAAATTACATTTCATTGGGTATTTGGGAATTAAGTCACCCGAAATTCGATAATAAATAAATGACAAATTACAAAATTAAATTAAAATAAAACTAAAAATAAATGTAAAGTTATTAGCCTTGCACTTAATTTTTACCACAATTAAGTTGCCTACGTATCCTCTTGGGGGATTTAGAGGAATCAAAGGCCACGTAGTTCTTTTACCTTTTATTGCATGTTTGGCGCCATCTATATTCTGTAGTCTGTACTGTAAGTCTGTAAATCTGCTATTCTGGCTCCGCTGCATCAGGTTCGTCGTCTTTGAAGAAGTCGTATGTTGGGTCTTGTTGAAGTTCTTGTTGTCTGTATTGTGCTTTTGTCCAATCATCTATACAAACTTGCATTTGTAGTGATTTTGGAGTTAAGCAAGAACGCTGTTCATCTAGAATATTTCCTCCAGCGCTGAACTCTTGTTCCACTGCCACTGTAGAAACTGGTGTTGAAAAAATATTTTTGGCTATCATAGCCATGATTGGATAGTACACTGCGTGCTCTTTCCAATATTGTAAGATGTCAAATTTTTTCCCTGACGTATCTTCTATAAACTCAAAAGGAGTATTTAGATAAGATTCCAGCTCGGAATACTTATCGGCGTTTGATGAAGAAGCACATCTAGGTTTTTTGGATTTTTTGGATAACATACTATACCCTAACCCTATAAATCCGGAGGAGGAGGATTTTAGGGCCTGAGATGTAGTTTGTGTATGTGTAACATTTAAGTTTAGTGACGATCCATAAACTGTAAGATATTCATCATATAAATCATACAATAATTTCTTAAGTCTAGCACAACATGCATTAATATCATATTCCATTTTTAAACCATCGACCCCATAATAACCATCTAGAAAATAAGACATACTATCTAATTTACAACGTGGATCAAAAATCATGGCAATCAAATAAATATTTGGAATCTCCTCATAATAATCCAACCATTTTTGCTTCATAGCATGAACGGCTTCCCCTATTGATATGTCGGATTCACAACCACAAAATGCACCAGCAATATTAATACTTTCAAAAATAAATAAATGAGTTGTAGGATAATAAACACCAGATAAATTTTGTGTAGCATTATTAAAGATGGATAACAAATTGAAAACATTGTAACAAGCATCCCAATGTGATTGATAAAGTTGAATGTGGGTAACATGAAATTGAATAAAAGAAACTAATAAATCCTTATATTCATAACTTTGAGCAAGCAATTTATAAGTAGAATTCCAACGTGTTGGAACATCACGAGAAAATCTAACGACACGTCTACCATTTTGTATACAATATTTTACCCATTCATTCATTGTAGAAGAATGTTTCCACAAATACATTAGAGCTTTTTTAATAGGTAGAATAAAATGTTCAAGAGTTTCTAATCCTTTTTGAACACATAAATTTAAAACATGGCATACACATCTTTGATGAAAAAATATACCACCCAGATAAGGTTTGCATAAATCAAGTAAAGCTGGAATAGCAGCAGTATTGGCAGAAGCATTATCAAAACCAATTGCAAAAATTTTGCTTTCAATTTTATACTCTGCAAAAATAAGTCTAAGCTGTCTAAAAATATTATGAGCAGTGTGTGCATCATCAAAAACTCTAAATGCAAGAATTCTTTTTTGAATAGTCCATGTATCATCCATAAAATGGCAAGTGACACCCAAGTATGAATGAGATTTCCAATGGTCAGTCCATATGTCGGCACATACAGAAACACGACCGATATGTTTATCAAAAATTCTTACTAACTTATTTTTTTCTTTGTTGTATAACTTTTCAAGTGTTGATGTGAGCGTGGTTCTAGGAACACGGCATGCAGCAGGGTTTAATGCTTTTCGACAATAATTAACAAAACCAACCCTTTCACCAAAACTGAATGATAGGTGTTCTACTGCTACCATTCTTGCTAATTCTTCTCTATTTTGCTCATCAGTATAACGAAATAATTGTTGGTTAGGAGTAGCGTACCTGGGAATTTGTGTTTGTGACCTCGATCTAGTCTCTGCTTCTGGATGTTTAGTTAAAAGATGCTTCCGATAACTGCCATGTCCTCCAGATTTATGCCACTTATATACTTTGTTACAGTAATTGCAAGCCAC